>JARFOC010000328.1:128598-186046 GCA_031763485.1 Osmoderma eremita | reverse complement strand
TATATTTTTAAATATATTTTTATATACTTAATTCTTTGAACGTACGTGCCATCTATTGGCAGAAATCTTCTTTTCTTAACTTCAGACATGACAATCATTTTTGCTCTCTCGGTATATATATTACATATATATATATAGATGGGTTACTAGTTTTCATTTACGTATTTCTTACTTCGTTACATTCAAATAATGGTACATACTATTATGCTACAAGTGAGGAATTCCAAACTTGACCGATTTCAAAACCGTTATCGTGTATCCATTGTGTATCTTTAGTTCGAGTTACTTTTTTTGTTTCATAGAGAGCGCCATTTTATGGCACTTCTTGTATGCAACCAGTAATACACCTTGATAGTATTTAAATTCCGTTCAATGATTTTATGGGTTTTATATGGAAAGCTGGAGACACTGTACTCCCGTTTTATGTTATTTTAAACTCCACGCAAATTATTAACGTGAAGGGACGGATATACTACAAGTGTATCATTATATATTGTTCGCTTTTTTGCTCGGATCCCCTATTACAAAGGCAAATTTCTGTTTTATTCACTTTCAGCATACTTTGAATGTAGCTTGTTGGCGAATTTATGAACACAGCCATAAATGAGGTTATGTATAATATGATTTATAACGTCGTTTTGAAAGATGTTTGACATCTGAAACAGTCGTTAAACAAATATGGCGGCGGCGTTTTCTTGTATTGTTTATTGTGTTGCGAGATCAAAAATATTAAATGTAGTTGGGCCACGTCACACGATTGAAATAAATTCACTCCTCCGCATAAAAAACGCATTTTTTGATAATTTTATGGATAATAAAACGAACAATTAGACGTGTTATTTAACAAATTCCTTGTCGTTGTTTCTTAATAATCATACCTTATAAACTTAGATATAATAGTATATGGATGTAGATAGGAGTAATTTAGTAAATATTTAATTGCGCCTTCGTCATTTTCTTTAATTAACACTAGCAAAAAGATCGCTTTAATGTCTTATCTAAAAATATTGAATGTATTTTGGTAATTCGATATACCACAGGATAATCCGTGATAGGAATATGACACAAATAAGCATTATATGCTAATAGGGAATTGACGGGTGAAGTCCCTTCTTGCAATATCAACTTAGATTAAACTAAATTTATTCCACTTGTTTGACCAATTTGTTTTTTAAGTGTGTTATATCTGCAGATTAAATAAGATAAAATAAAATAATTTTTATAAAAAGTAAACCAGTCCGCCATTATTCTATTTTATATTGTATCTTGAATCATTGTAGTCCATATATTTAGGTATCTTATTTATTAAAAATAAGATTTCTCTTGGTAGATAAAGATTATAACATAAGGACTATGACTAATCTTTTATCAGTTGCATTTGTGTATTATTATTTAAAAAATATAACAACTCTAGTGTTAAAACAAATAGTGATTCATTATGTTAATCCTTTAAAGTTCGGGGATTTACCACTTCATATAAAGTTATTCCAAGCCAGACAAAGCTATAAATTCTCCAGTTCCGTTAATTTTAGCCACACATCTTATGGTTGGTGTTCGAAGTGTAACGTCACTGTAAAAGTTTTTTGCTTATACATAGTAATTGTACTAATGTATTATTCCATTTTTAAGATGTATACTGTGTGTTTTATATGTTTTTTAATAATTGCTGTCGAGGGCGCTGCTATTGATAAAGAAAATACAGAGTTTTTGGAAGGCAATCATGATTTTATGAATTTCATAAAAAGTAGTTCTGTGGACTTGGTAACGCAACAATGGGAAACGTTTAAAGTGAGTTGTTTTATTATCTTTTCCTTTTTTATAGCAAACAGTTGTACAATATTATTAAATATAGGAAAGATTACTGTAATAAGTATATTGCTATTTTAGACGACCATACGAATAACTAACACTATTGATATGTTGGTAGTCTAGTAGGTATATTTGTTTAGATCATGTTTAGATGTTTAATACGACTGTTGGCGACATCTCTATTTCACTAATGGAACTAACCAAACAATATATTTACCCACATAGCATAATACAAATTTGCCCCAATTATTTTTAGTAACTCCAATATAAATACCTACCGTATTTATTCTAAATGGCGCTCCGGCGTTTAATCATTTAGGACATCTATCTTTGCGGCGTTTGTAGCATATATTAGGATGCCGCGTTTATTTCCAATCAAACCAAATGCTCATTTTTATTTATTCTCTAGTCATCGCAAAAAATTGCATTGCAACTTACTTTGATACAAAACGACAACCTTTTAGTACCACATACGGAATTCAATTTGAATGTAGTTAACGGGGATTCCCCTACCAACTTGAGGTTGATTGTGCCTTCGGCATTATTTTCTTGCGGCGTCCATTAGAATGCGGTGGTTATTGAAATTGCGAGGCCAATTAGAATAAATACGGTATTAATGTAATACAAAATTGTAGGTAATTTCATGCTTTAATGTTCGAGTTGCTAAAAATAATAGCGGCAAATTGAATTTTGCTGTGTGGGTATATTTAATATAAAGAAAGAGAAATTACATTACATTTAGGGAGTTGTAATACTGGTTGCACGCGTGTTGATATCGCATATGAGTTGCATGATTTTTTTTGTTTTGAGAGGAAAGGGATGAGGCTCCAAAATTTCATGGTTTAAGATAAATTTGATGGTTTTGAATTTCCCTTCGTTTTGCCTTTGCATTTAAACAATAATTCTTTTGATGACTTCATGCATTGTAATGCAGTTCGTAATATTTTAAATGGGTTTTCTTTCGTTCTTCCCTTCATCGTAAGTTTATATATTTCGAAAAAGTGTTTTAGGAAATAAATTTTCAATTATTCCTAGAGCAATTGAAGATTTTAAAAAGTATTCCATTTTCTAATCAAGTTATGCTCTTTTGACTTTATCTATTGCCAGACGAATTTTTTTTTAATTCCATAAATTCCTTCCTTACATAATTACACTTGTATTTCGTCTGTTGGCAGGTCGTTTATAATAAAACCTACCAAACGGAAGTAGAAGAAATGTTTCGCATGAAAATCTACATGGAAAACACTCGCGTTATAGCAAAACACAATCGTCTTTACGAACAAGGTTTGGTATCTTTCGCAATGAGAGAAAACAAATTTGCCGATTTATTGCCTTACGAATTTACACAAATGATGAATGGTCTCAGACATATGAACGAAAATATACAGGACGAAGATGAAGAGGGAGCTACATTTTTGCCACCAGCAAACGTAGAATTACCGAAGAGTATTGATTGGAGGGAAAAGGGAGCTGTGACGGAAGTAAAGGATCAAGGGCAGTGCGGTTCGTGCTGGGCCTTTAGTGCCGTAAGTGCTGGCTTTTTTATGGTTTCCGTTATTTTTTTATGATTTTTTTTTCACAGACCGGCTCGTTGGAAGGTCAGCATTTTCGTAAAACCAATAAACTAGTTTCCCTCAGCGAGCAAAATTTGGTTGATTGCTCGGAAAAGTACGGCAACCAAGGCTGTGAAGGTGGTCTCATGAATAACGCTTTTAAATACGTAAAGGCAAATCACGGCATCGACACAGAAAAATCGTACCCGTACGAAGCAGAAGACGATAGATGCCGTTACAACCCAAAAAATTCTGGCGCCACTGATAGTGGATATAAAAATATTCGCTCTGGTGACGAAGGAGCTCTACAGTCGGCAGTAGCTACTGCGGGACCGATTTCAGTTGGAATAGATGCTAGTCAAATTTCATTTCAATTCTACAGCAATGGTGTTTATTATGAACCAGAGTGTAGTTCAGAAAATTTGGACCATGGTGTATTAGCCGTCGGATATGATTCTGACAATGGCAAAGACTATTGGATAGTTAAGAATTCATGGGGAACGGGTTGGGGTCAGAAGGGATACATATACATGGCCCGAAATAAAAGAAATAATTGTGGAATTGCTACTATGGCCAGCTATCCCCTTGTGTAGAGTTTCATTTTCAAACATCCTCATTATACATACTTATGTTTTCATTGTTAATTCCGAATTAGTTGTAACTGATGTGTTTTTTTTTATTGTTATTGTATAATGTTTTTGTGAATTTTATATGAAATAAAGAATGTTCAAGATCGTTCAAGATTGTATTCGGAAATACGCAAGTATGCAAATTTTCAAATCGATAGGACATTAACAAGTGTATTAAAAATGCACTAGACGGGCGAGTTACATACCCACTTACATACAACTCAAGTTAATATAAAGCTTTTAAAAATGTACTCGTATGTACAATAATGTTATACTGTGGCGCAACTAACAATAATTACTATTTACATACATTTATACGTATGTATGCATGCATATTCAAGCCAATTGGCGAGGGGAGAGAAGTCAAATTGATAAGCGCAATGGGTTCTGTCAATTGCCGTTGATGTTGAGGCACGGTGACCGGTTCAGTGTCTGCACAATTTAGTTGTTGTTTTGCTGTATCTCGAACAAGAAGGGCTGGTTTTCACTGTCGTCAGATATGGATATCAAGAAAGTATTAATTGCCGATGCCGTAGACAAAGCTTGCGTCGATTTACTAAAAGAAAATAATATCGAAGTTGATTGTAAATATAAGTTGCCGAAGGAACTGCTCATAAAAGAAATATCGGTTAGTATTTCTTTAATTATTATTTTTATTCTAGAATAAAATAACCAAATTTGTATAATAACGAGAAACCAAATATTAAGTGATTTTGCCATATAAAAATTTTATACTTTGTAGTGACATAATGTGGATATTACCAGTGAAAGATAATATTTTTGAAGGCATTTTATTGTACCCTTCTTGTAGTGGAAAAATTTAATACTTGATTTGTTTGCCTTTCATCTGATGAAGTCAATATTAATCAACCAAAATTCACTTTAATAATTATTTTAGTATTCAATTCGGAAGTGGTAATACCAAACAAAATTATGATATTTTTAAGTTCACCGAACTCATGCTTTAGAAAATATATTCCATCAAGTATTTAAAGCGTCGCTGTTATCTGTAGAGTAACATAAGAAAAACATCTTTGTGATGCAATGACACACACGTAAATAATAAGATAAAGCCGAAATTTCAATGCTGTTTTTATCTTAAAATTGTTTGTTGTTTACGAAAATGACAACTAGTTTTCTCCTTTACAATCGCACTGAATATCTGTTAGTTTTACTTAAATATTTGAATACAAAATCAACGGAATTTGGATATTTATTATATTATTGTAAATAATCAGTATAATGGGCTATTACTAAGAAAATTGAAGACTTTAACTTCGTTAAATATTTTTTATTTCTAAAAGGAGAATAAAATTATTAATTAATTGGTATTAATTATTGTTTATAAAAAGTAGAAAGTGGGAAATATCAATTAATTTCTTTAATGCCTACATTATCAAATAATTGTAACCATCCCAATTTTTTCGATTTTGGACTGGTCTACTAAAATATTTTAATCTAATGATAGTCGGGACTCGCCTAAATTTAACCATGGTACAAATAAAATAGGTGGTAACCACATAAGCTAACGCAAATTGGTACCTTTGGCGTTTTTCACCACTTGACGTCAGTATCCACCTATTGCAGCCAATATAATAAACAAGCAGCACTGCGGCGTCTATTTGTCAAGAAGCGTATTAACACATTGTTACTGTTTTCGCAAGCAGCAAAATTCAAATTTGCCGCAATTATTTTTAGTAACTTCAACATTAAAGCATGAAATTACCGACAATTTTGTATTACATCAATGGGTGTTTTAATATCTTTAAGTTGAAGTTACTAAAAATAATTGCGGCAAATTTGAATTTTGCTTGGGTTGTCTTCTTGATGCGATCGTGAGCCGATCAGTGTTTTGTTGGTCAAGTTCTAATTTTTGTATGTAGGAAGAAAATCTTCTTTATTGTCATTTATGTGGTAACACTGCTTTAGCTTAGTTTATTAGTCGTACATTGTTATAAGGGATTGGCTACACTTATCACCACTTGACGTCATCAAAAGATGCGCATGTGGTTACCTATTATATTTGTGCCATGAATTCAACTATGTAACTATTGAAGTAATTTTGCGCTGGGTGTCAGAAGCGTAGTTGTGGCGCGGTCCGTGCTCGTTCACAGTAATGATTTGGGCTTCGATAGGGAGGGACGTAAATTGATGTTGGAAATAGTGAACGATCATAAAACTTAAAAAACAGGAAACTAACCTACCCTTTGTTTTGTCTTAGAATTATGATGGTATTATAGTTAGGTCCGATACAAAAGTTACTGCGGATGTAATAGAAGCTGGATCTAGACTGAAGGTGATCGGTAGGGCTGGAGCTGGGGTTGATAATATTGATATAAACGCAGCAACAGCTAAGAATGTTTTAGTATTAAAGTAAAGTTGCAAAAAAGGATATGGCATTTTTGCTAATCATATATTTCCAGCACTCCGGGTGGTAATGCCATTAGCGCTTGCGAATTAACTTGTGCCCTTATTACGAATTTAGCTAGGAACGTGTATCAGGGAGCCGAAAGTTTGAAACAAGGGAAATGGGACAGGAAATTATATACAGGGCACGAATTGTATGGAAAAACTCTAGCTATTATCGGATTGGGACGCATCGGAAAAGAAGTAGCAAATCGTATGCAATCATGGGGAATGAAGGTAAAAAATTAAAATAATATGTTTCCTTTTTCGCAAAAAGCTTGCTTTGCATTATTTTTAGACTATTGGATATGATCCAATTGTAACTGCAGAGGAAGCGGCGACGTTTAACGTTGCTCATATGAATTTGGAGGATATTTGGCCACTTGCTGATTATATTACCGTCCACACGCCCTTAATCCCACAAACTAGAAGTGAGTATAATAAAAATAAAGAGTATAAACCAACACTACTGTCTTCATTTTCTTATCTTCTTCAATATTGCATTTTAGATTTAATCAACAAGAATGTCTTTGATATCTGCAAAAAAGGTGTCCGTGTTATTAATGTGGCGAGAGGTGGTATTATAAGCGAAGAAGATTTACTGGTAGCTCTCAATGATGGACAATGTGGGGGTGCTGGTTTGGATGTTTATGAACAAGAACCTCCAACAAATCCCGTCACACTAGAAGTAATTAAACATCCTAAAGTTGTCGCTACCCCGCATTTAGGTGCTAGTACTGGAGAAGCTCAAATTAGAGTCGCTGTTGAAGTAGCGGAACAATTTATTGCTTTAGTTGGGAAGAGCAGTATCTATAAAACTGTTTCTGGGGTAGTAAATCAAGCAGTATATCAAAAATTGAAATTAAATTGATGTCTATAACTTTACATATTGCTTTTGTATTTCTCAAATTTTTTTATTAAATAAAAATTTGACACTTTCGATACACCTTGTAGTATTTTTTTCGAATAATAAAAATAAACAAAAACTAATAAATAAATATTTTAAAATAAAAGAGTAGCAAATATTCCTTCTTTTAACAATATTAAGTAAAGAATTTGCATCAAGTGTAGCGCAACTCATAAGCCAAACAGCCTCTACATATGTTTTTAACATTAGGTTTTGACTGGATTTCGCATGCGCAGAAATTAGAATTTAGGCACCATATGCTACACCACTAAACACTAGCGTACACTGCACCAAACTAAAATCTGCATTCAATATGCCCGAATAGAATGTTCAATATTACACAAAATACAATTAAAATTGTCAGCTACATTTGTGTTCGTGTAGGTACAAAAACTACTCTAGTTTTTTATACGCAGCCTATGACTTTACTTTATTAAAACACAATGCCTTTGCATTTTTTTGGTTAATTAAATGAAAATACACTTTTGCATTAGTTTTTTAAATGAGTTGCCACTAAAAAAGGTTGATTAAAAATAGGAGCATACCAGTTTCCAAAATAGAGTATCCTGCACATTGAAATAATAGAGTGCAGTGAAAAAAACGACCTATACTATTCCTATCTAAAAAATTTCACATCTGCCGCCATTATTTTTAGTAACTTCAACACAAGGATATTAAAATACCTATTAATGTAGTACAAAATTGTAGGTAATTCCATGCTTTAATTGAAGTTACTAAAAATAATAGCGGCAAATTTGAATTTTGCTATGCGGATAGTGTTAGAAGCAAAATTAAAATGCTCTACTAAGCCAAAACTAATATAGTAAGTACTAAGCTTTTATATGAGTAATAAGTTGGCATTTTGTGGATTAATTTTGGTTATAAATTGTAAAGAAAGAAAATCAATTGTTGTCGAAACTTTATTTATACTAAGCTATACCATGTGCATGTTTTATATCTCGATCTATATTTTTTCTTTGTTCCTCCAATTCTTTATAAGCTTGGAGTGCCAATTCCAATGACGCACGTTTATTCGAAAAATCTTTTGTGTATTTCTCAATGTTATCCACCTCATTCAAATCCTTCATAATTAACTGTACTTTATGGAATTTTTCATATAATTGCAATAGTGTATTTGTTTCCTGTATGTGCGAAGTTTGTATTAAATCTAATAGTAAGTTATCTATATCTTTATGCCACGTTAAGAAAAATACTAGGGGGCCAAAATGTCTGGTAGAACGTAGCGATTCAAAACCATTATTGTCATTTATATATTGATAGGTGATAGATACTACTCTTTGATACTCTGGATCATCAGGTTCAAACTGAATACAAGACCTATCCAAGATGAACTCATATTCTTTTCGGTTCAGAAGGTTTTCAAAATATTTTTCTTGGAACATAAGTGGTAATTTCATTTCTCTACCAGGGATGGGAAGATATATTTGATTCATACGCTCACGTAGTGGCCAATCAGCATGTCTCAAGGTACCATTCGGTTCTCTGATTATAACAATTCTGTCTACGTTTTTTATTCCAAATGTTATATCGGTAAATACGTATGATGATGTATCAAACCCTTCTAGTGCAGGATCTTTACTTAAAATCTTGTCTATAGTACCTCTTACTTTTATGACAGGAGGCATTTGTAATAGCTCATTCATCTTTTGTTCGGCTTCCTTCAACATGTTTTGTACCATTTCGTCCGTTGCAAATTTATATGTGGGTAATTCTAGTTTTGCTTGGCCCAACTTTCGTCTCCTATAAACTTTATTTAAATTAGGTCGTGTAAGAGTTTTGAGTAATGTTTGGACTTCGTTGTTAAAAAATAGCGGTGCTGGATCGTTTTCGTCTATAATACAATTCCGTATCTTTACATAACCTAATTTTTTTTTAAGAAATACGTTAAGTACATACCGTATTGTTTTGGTAAATAATTTAGTGATCTGTTAAATATCATAGAAGCACAGCTTATATTGTGTATAGAATCACATTTTTTTAGTATCAAGCACCGTGAGAGCAATCGAAATGCAGCCATCCTCTACCACAACTACACAGCACTGCAAATTTGATTTACATGAAAATCGTCTTTTCTTTGATCATAACCTAACATTGATGCTGCTAAATTATTTCAAATTTTAATATAAGCTTAATTTAGTAGCTGTATAGCTACAAATAAAATTAGCTACACTGCACTATTTATACTATTAATATATTTTTCTTTCATAAATTACATGGTATAAATAAAACTAAAAAAAAAACTGCTACGATAAGTATTCTTGTTATATATTACATGTCTATCCAACAATCTAAATACGTGGTTTAATCCCACAAGTATGTTGGGCCCGGTGTTATTTTCTTCTTTGCAGGATCTCCTGCAGTAGAAGTTTCTGATATTTGTGTTTGCTTGGTAATAAGTTCTGGAGGAGTTACTTCTCTACGTCCATCTCTGGTATAATAGTAATTCGCGAATAGTCGATGAGAGGGCCCGTCCGGTAAGTTTGGTAACGGCGGTGAACGAGTTGCAACTTCTGCAGGGAATCTCAAAGCTTTTGTATGGTGACGGCCCAACAGGAAATCTCTCACTTTCTGCAATAGCGGAGAAATATCTCGAAAATCGCCTTTTCCCATTCTTGTAATATACTCGTTGATTTCGAAACTTGGTTTCCAAAATTGTTGTGTTGTAGGTTATAAGTTTGGCAGTTGTTACATAATTTCACTGCGCACGTAAAATAATATAAGTTCAAATCTTTTATCGACCTTGTCAGTATGCCGCCCTTTTTGTTATTTTCCGCCTTATTATTATTATTTTTAAATTACCAAATTTCTTTTATTCAAAATATTTATACTATGTGAATGACAGGTATGTTGGCAGCAATAATCATTAATTTCAATTTGTCGAAAATTAAAACTAACATACACAAAATCTTACTTTTATCTTTATTTAGAAGCATGTACATGTTTTTTTAACATTCTTTGATAGTGGTTGGAATTTAAAATGATTTTTTATATATTTTAAGATTGTTAATGTAGTCAACAGTTGTCATGTTGTCATACCTGACAAACAAATAACTCGAGCTGTCAAGTCCTTCAAATGTGTTATTGTTTTCTCTCTAGGTATTGTATTGAAACGATTTATGTATGATATTCACGTTTAACTTCTAACGAGGATGTCCTTGTATGATGATTTTGATGTAAAAACAAGGGCAACCGAAAATGTACAAGGCTGGTCTTCTGGAATTAAGTTGCTCCAGTCTCAGTTGCAATTAAAAAAAGCAGCAGTTACACAACCAAAACGTGAGCAACAAAGAAAAGTTAGCCTTCCACCTGTGATTGATCTAAAGAGTAAAAAAGAAGATGATGACATCTATCCTAACTTAAGTTCTGGTTCTGCTTTTATCATAGGTAAAGTAGAACCTATATTACCCATTATACCTTCTAGTGGAAATTACAAGCAAGAATACGATTGGAATGTTGTTGATGAGTATGATCCATTATGGCCGAATGAGTACGAAAAAGTTGTAAAGGAATTAAGAGAAAATCGAGATCGTGATAATGAGAAAGAGGAAAAACGCAGGGAGAAAAGGAGAAAAAGTCGATTTAATGATCCCGAGGATGAAGTCCCAACACCCCAAATAACGTTACCTGCTGTTGGTTCTGGATTTGCTGGCAGGTGGGTTGAAGAAGAGGAAGACATCGATCCTCCACCAAAAGCACCACGTGTAGGTTCTGGTGCTGCTATTGCACCTCCATTAAGCTTACAAGAACCACAAGAATCTTCACCATCTCAAAAAGGACCTACTACAACTAATACATATGGTGGTTCATCAGTAGCTGCCAAGATAATGGCAAAATATGGTTTCAAAGAAGGGCAAGGATTGGGAAAACAAGAACAAGGTATGTCAATGGCTTTACAAGTGGAGAAGACTTCAAAGAGAGGTGGTAGGATAATACATGAAAAGGAAATAATGCCCCCACCACCCACTGATAATTCTCCTAAAAATGAACCCAGTATTACAGAAATGATGAAGGCACCAAGTAAGGTAGGTCTAATTTTTTAAGTAATTAATATAATACGGTAAAAATAAAAATTCCCCTACCACCTTGATGAGTGAAGAACTCCAGATATGTATTTTGGCAACTAAGTTGCCACCCTCAGTAGAATGTACAAAGGAAGATAATTATAGTTGTAGCACCCTGGGAGATGTGCACGACACAGAACACCACTGGAATAACACTACCCTCTGGCTTACAATCTATGTTTGTATATACTACCCCAATCGTTCCGGTTCATTAAGCGCACTTCGTCACGCTCACTGAACCGCAACAATCCACTTAATAATAATATATAAAAAGTAATTTGGACAATAGAAAAACTGATGAATACATCAGGTTGACCAGACTGTGCATGTTTCAGAACTGTTTTCAGAGAGAAAACAAGTTCTATGAACAGCAACATGGCACAGCAATTTTTGTTTATGTTTTTTCACGAGATTGTTTATCATATCCCTCTGAAAACCATTGTGTTCCGCGATTAGTTTGATGTGATCTAATTCTGTTTTATATCCGTCCTTTGTCAGTGGAAAACTTAACAAACGATGAACTAGAAAATTAAAGCTACTTTGTGCTGAAAGCAATGATTTGAATCTGTTTACATTGGTTTTCTTCCGGTATACGTCGATTTCTAACCTATCCTTATTTCTAATTACTGAGGTATCTAAGAATGGAAGTTCATTATTATTCTCCTTTTCTAGTGTAAACTTTATGGTTTTGAATTTAGTTAATCTATGAACTGATTCCAGTTATAAGAGTTTGTATCAAATATGGCGAAAATGTCATCTATATATCTGACCCAAACACTCCGGAAAGTCTTTTTAAATTCAATTTCAAAATTGCTCATAAATAAATTGGCGATAAATGGGGAGAAACTATTACTCATTGCTGTGCCATGTTGCTGTTCGTAGAACTTGTTTTCTATCTGAAAACAGTTCTGCAACACACACAGCCTGGTCAACCTGATGTATTCATAAGTTTTTCTATTGTCCAAATTATTTTTTATATATTATTATTAAGTGGATTGTTGCGATTCAGTGAGCGTGATGAAGTGCGCATAATGAGCCAGAACGATTTGATAGTATATATAGACATAGATTGTAAGCCGGAAGGTAGTGTTATTCAAGTGGTGTTCTGTGTGGTGCACATCTCTCAGGGTGCTACGACTAACTTTAGCTTCCTTTGTAGATTCTGCTGAGGATGGCAATTTAGTTGCCGAAATACGTATCTGGAGTTCTTTACTCATCAAGGTGGTAAGAGAATTTTTATTTTTACTAGTTTAAGCCACCGTATCCTATTATTTTATACCAATATAATACAGCATTGCATAATAATTATATATTTATACTTTACCAGGTTGTACTACTTAGAAATATGGTAGGACCTGGGGAAGTGGACGATGATCTAGAACCCGAAGTAAAAGACGAATGTAATACTAAATACGGTGAAGTTGGAAGTGTTATTATACACGAGTTACCTCTACAACCATCAGATGAAGCAGTAAGAATATTTGTTGAATTTAGACGAATAGAAAGTGCTATAAAAGCTGTAGTTGATCTGAATGGAAGATTTTTCGGTGGACGTCAAGTGAAAGCTAGTTTTTACGATACAGAAAAGTTTGATAATTTACAGCTTTTGGATTAAGGTTAGGTAATTTTATATTTTTAATGTAATTTTATTAAAAGGAAAGTTTAGAGATATTGTATCAATTGTTGTCCCATTTACCTAATTTTCAGATAAACTTATTACATTTTGTTCAACATTTGTACCATCGATTATGAACAATAAAATCTTATTTATTTAGTGGAACTCTTGCAAAACCAAGTTTTAGATTTGAAGTGAACGATGAGAAAAACAATTTTATATGTTAAATAAATGTATTCCTTAAAATTTATATAAAAATCTACAATGTATAATTGATAATCCTTATGAATTATCTGCAATATGCAAAATATGTACAATAAAGTAAACAAACATGGTTTATACTGGACAACGTTTCATTCTTAATCAATATACTTATTATTTGGGACCCAACATTTCCTCTGGCTTAACCCATTGGTCGAATTGTTCTGCCGTTAAATATCCCAATTTTATAGCTGTCTCTTTCAAGTTACCGCCTTCTTTATGCGCGGTTTTCGCAATCGCAGCCGCCTTATCGTAACCAATGTGCGGATTCAAAGCCGTGACAAGCATTAAACTTTCCTTCATTATTTTATCGATCTTATCTTTATTGGCTTGAATTCCGTTGACGCAATTTGTCGTAAAGGCTTGACAACTGTCACCTAATAATTTTGCCGATCTCAAAACGTTAGCTACCATCATTGGTTTGAAGACGTTTAATTCGAAGTGGCCGTTGGAACCGCCCACGCTGACCGCCACGTGATTCCCCATAACTTGGGCAGCTACCATTGTTATTGCCTCGCACTGTGTCGGGTTTACCTTTCCGGGCATAATTGAGCTGCCGGGTTCGTTTTCTGGTAGAGTTAATTCACCAAGCCCACAACGAGGTCCAGAGGCCAAGAATCTGTAAATAGAATCATTTAATGTATACAGAGTCCGTCAAAAAATATTGACAAACTCGTAGAGGATCGTAAAATGAATATTTTTCCCATGAAAATGCTAGAAAAGTTAAATGGTTTTCGAAGCTTTTTCATTCCCACCATCTATACATTGTTACAGAGAAATATTATTTTGCTGAACTTGCTCATACTTTAATTGTGAAATTTAAGGAGTCGTCTTAGAAACTGCATTACGTCACTGACACTTGACAAACCTCAAAAGCACACCACACTCTATAAATACAGGCTGACGCATTAGTGTGACAAAGCTCGATATATCCGTTATCATATATCAAACAAAGTTATTTACGAAAATTGTAGACAGTCTCAAATTTAACATTTCAAAATTAGTTTCATATATACAGGCTCTTTCATACCATCAGGGCGAACCAAACATCTGTTTTCTTAAATGGAACAGCCTGCATATTTGGGATTTAGATTAAGCTCATGCCTCACATTCCCAATATACATTGAATTATACGTGTTTCAGAAGTTATGGCCAATTTTATATGGAAATCACTGTAGGTTCAAGGTCTTGTATACTGCAAACAGCACAGTCTGAAATTTTTCTTTTACAAGCATAAATTTTTAATATTGGTCCACTTTTATAGCAGTCATTTCTTCAAAATTGTCAAATATAAATGCAAGCGAGTCAAAACTCAAATACATTCATTTCTCAATTATTTTAAATGGATTACCATGGATTTTATATCATAAAAAAGATTAGTTTAGGTACTTTCATTTGTATGAAGCACTCTCTATACCTAAAGCCATTAATTTCTAAGATATTTTAAAATCTTTTTATAAAATTGAGTTTTTCAGAAATTATTTTAGTAAAATGAATGAATCGTGGAAAAATGTCAATAAGACAGTCTTCATTACTAGCTAGGAGATTAAGTAATTGGACCACATTTTTACGTATAACATACACAGTGATTAATCTCAACTGACCGAGGTTGGTATCAAAATGGTTGGTTATAAACGAATTCATATTTACTTGCTTGGATTAGCTACACCCTGTTTGTCATCTGTCATCGCCTCATTTATCATTTGTTTTCACCGCCATTGTTTTTGCTTCGTTGTTTTATTTAAAATGAATTAGTTTATAATAAATCTAAGGACCTTTCTGATACCAACCTCAGGCAATGGAATTTGATCACTGTGTAGTTTTTTTTTGTATTCCTGAGTGGCAGGGAACTGGAGTTCGGAAATATTTATCGGGATAACATTTCAATTTTGTTCTCGGCAACCAAACATACACGCGATCAAAGTATGCCATTTCAACGAACATTTAATTCATCTAAGCATCAACAATTTTTTTTTTATATCGGCGTATAAATTGTTGCCTAGAAGACAAAAGACTTGACTTTCTAAATGTTTTCCAGTGTTATTATTAAGTAAAGATTGCAAGGACTGTGGGGCAGCACAATAAATACACTGTTCGGGTTACTCCTCCTATTACAAAATATTAATTAATCCGGGACACGTGGATTCCCGAAACACGTGCCAAGGATTAGTTAATATTTTGTGCGGGAGGAGTAATCCGAATAGTGTATTTATTAATTATTATTATGTCGAACATTTTTTCTTGGAGATATTTACCTAACATCATTAGCGATCTTCATAATTGAACACGCTACCGTATTTAGGGCTCCAGATACTTCAACTAGAGCATCGTGCGCAGCTAAAGCTTCAAATTTATTGGGAGCAGACACGAACGGTAAACCAGTCAATTTAGCGATCTGCGCGGCAGTCTTTTCTGCAAAACCTTTCCTAGTATTCAGACCTGTACCAACAGCAGTTCCACCAAGAGCAAGCATATATAATCTGGGCAAAGTATCCTTTACTCTATCAATGCCAAAAGACATTTGCGTTACATATGCACTAAATTCCTGCCCTAGTGTAAGTGGAACAGCATCTTGAGTATGTGTACGTCCAATTTTGATTATGTTGGCAAATTCCTTTGCCTTCTTATCTAAGGCATCTCTCAATGCTGTCATACCAGGTAAAAGACAGCTATCAATTTCTTGGGCTACCGCAATGTGCATGGCAGTTGGAAAGGTGTCGTTGCTACTTTGACTTTTATTAACGTGATCATTCGGGTGTACAGGGCTTTTTGAGCCTAATTGACCACCAAGGATTTCTATTGCTCTGTTGCTGATGACTTCATTGGTGTTCATGTTAGATTGAGTACCAGATCCTGTTTGCCAAATAACAAGTGGAAAGTGATCTTTGTATAATTTTCCAGATATAACTTCATCGGCGGCTTGAGAAATGGCATCAGATAATTTAGGATCTAAGCCGAATTCCTTATTTACAATAGCGGCAGCCTTTTTTAGCACTCCCATTGCTTTGATGACTTGCACCTATTGTATAAAAAGATACCAGAATAAATGTTTGTGCTTTTACAAAAAAGTTAAATACCCACCGGCATTCTTTCGAATTCGCCGCCAATTGGAAAATTCATTACAGACCTCAGTGTTTGTGCCCCATAGTATTTTTCGGCAGGCACTTCTAGTTCGCCAAACGTGTCTCTCTCCTTCCTAATTTTAGCCTGGAAATTGGATAAAATAAGAAAACAATAAAATATAAGAGGTGGAATTAAAGGTGTTAAAAATGATGACATAACAGTCCATACCATCACAGCAGTGGTGCTTAATGTTCTTTGAGGGAGCAGATTTGCCATGCCGCATTTCGCACGGCTACGAACTAAGCGCGGAAAAGACATTCTTAACAGTTATACGACCGTGACCTTTTCAAAGAAACCGTGGTGAAAAACTTCCTGGTGTATAACTTTGATGATACATTAACATACAACACAAGCGAACGGCAACCAACTAAACGATTTAAGAAAGTAGCACAACACGTTCATTGCGCTTGCGCTTTGCTTACCAGATTTATAGGAATACAGATTTAAATTTTCCAAAAATAAAGTATAAAATATTTAAAAAAAAATGGTTGTACTTTTCTTTGAATCCATAGTGAATAATGGTGTGAACAAATATACATGGACAAGAGATAACATCTTGAGATTCCTAAATAGATAAAATAAATAGATAATCTTATTTTAGTTAGATATTTTTCGATAATTTTTTATGGACATGCAGAAAACAGCATACTTGCTGCATATTACAATGAAAAATCTAGAAAAGTAAAAACATATTATGATGGTTAAATCATAATTACGTTGTGGAGAAGTAATATTATTGTTTGCGATGTATTATTCTACTATAACAACCACACAAAATGATTAACGTTCAGCGCTGAGCATGGGCATTGTTCAGGGTCATTCATTTTCAACATTTATGGTAATGATAATAATATAATAATAAATTATATACTTGTATATGTGCGAAACTACAAAGGAAAGTTAAATATAACAACTTACTTTTGCCCTTGCAGAACAAGTGGCCGGAGCGTCAGAAGACATTTTTAAAGGTCTTTTTAATCTATGTCAAACACAACTGGCTCAAACACACGTGCGAACGCTTATGACCACTTCTGACTCTTCTGTCAGTTTTTCGTCATGTGCTTTTTTATCGTATGCACGCCGATAAATGTTTATTTGCTTACTCATCATTTCGTTGTGCATAATTTTTTTTAATTACATTTATTCTTGCTATACACTTCAAATTGATTAGGTTTTTAACTTAGATCATATATGATTTAAGGTTTTTAAGTATCCGTTATGGCGGGAACCAATAGTTTTTCGATTTGTAAGCCCGCCATTTCAAGAAAATTTGAAACTATTGAGTGCTGGATAAAAGTTATATATAGTCCGGTTGTAAATTGTTCCCACCTCCCTTCATAACTTTATATAATTGATGAAATGAAACAAAAACGGGGCGAAATCAATAGAGGCAAATTATATTTTAGTGTGCGTTCCATTTTCACGGAAATAAATGAATGTGGAACATCAAAAGTTATTTAAATTACGTTTATCGTAATGTTCAGAATGTTCGCCTATAACTTCACCATTTTCTAGCATTTCTATTCAGTAAATAAATTGCATATTCTATCTATTTTTTTCTGCGTTGATCAACTATATAAACATTTATTTTTTGTTTCATATTTTCATTATGGGGAATTGAATAAAACAGAAAATATTTAGAGTCTATTTATTCATATTAATAGTTATATACATTATAATACAGATAAATATCATCTAGATAAATGTTATATAGTACACAATTTATGACATCGAACTAAGACTAAGTAAAATGGGTCACGAATCGCAGCTTCATACTCAAATCAAGTAAATGACTCGTATATTATAAGAAAATAAACATTGGAGAGCACCCTTAAGATCTAATTGGTACGACAATCCTTCTTCTAACTTGATGCGAAATACGAATAATGCGATCCGCATAACAGCCTCTAAACATGTAGGTAGTATGTATCATATGCGTGTATAACTTCTTTATATGTATATATTTTCTTTTAAATATAATATACTTATGTAATCGTATGTGTTATCCTCATTGTTTCAGCTTCTGTTATTAAAATATTATAAATTGACAACCGTTACGGGTGAAACTACGCACCTAATTGACACTACGCTCCCTTGGTATATCTTTGTCCCGCGGGTAGTTGCTACAACACAATTTAATTAAACGCCATTAACAAGTCATTGTACAGAGTCGTCATTTCAATAACGTCTATAATACTTCAACAAACAAATAATTTATTATTTGAATTTTTTTAGCAATAGATTAGTTTAGCATTAAGATTCGATATTATCTTTCAGCAAGCTTGCTCACGTCAGTGTGCTAACTGACGTGAAAAAGACGTCATTTAATGGCAATATGCACAAAAACGACGTCTTTTTGACGTCAATCTGCTAGTTGAGATATGTAAATATATTTTTTATAAAAGTAACTTTCTGCATAGTTTGAAGCATGCCGGTAAGCATATTTCATGGTAGCCCGAAATAGAGTTTCAACAATGCCACCATAATAAATTTTGTGAGGGCGGGGTATCCCCCGCATAATAATTGCAAGAAATAAGCAATTATACAACTTCAAAGCAATGTAGAGTATTAAAAAAATCAACTCTACTTACTTAGTTTCACGATACAGGACCAATACCACGGAATCTTCTTTTATAATTTTTGAAACGGATTTTTTAATTATGAACTTTTGAAGTATTATAGCCCTATTCAACAGTCGCCTTTGCACAGATGTAGTGACTCAGCGAAAATGATGCAGTGATATATAATTTGTTTTGATAACGAAAATATTGATAAAACGAATTATTTGGATAATGTAAATAAAACGATTGGTTTTTACAATTATTACAATCAGCACAGCTTGCTCCCCGACAGCGTACAGTTAATACTGCACAACATGGGTCGACAGACAACAGTTGAAGTGGGCTATCTGGTGATTTTTCACCATAAAGCCAACCAGAAATAGCAAAAATAATAAACAGAAGCCCATCTATAGTAGAACATATTATAGAACGCTATAGTCGCGAAAATCGGGTGGCAAACAAGCGTAAAATAAGTACGACAGAAGTGTTTAATGAACTTAACGAACGCTGGATTGTACTACAAGCAAGACAATATCCGTTGTTAAGTGCTCCAAAATTAACATTACAAGTAGACCGTGCTCTGGGGAAGAAAGTTGATCCAGAAACGGTTCGAAGAACATTGAGACGTACGGATCTACATGGACGAATAGCTCGCAAGAAGCCGCAGATAAGCCAAAAGAATAAAGCATTGAATACCAAAATAAAGGTTTCGACTTCTGGAAATCGGTTTTATTTTGTGATGAAAGTAAATTTAACCTTTTTGGTTCTGATAAAAGGTTAACGAAAAAATGAAGAATTAAAACCTCAGCCTTTAAAACCAACAGGAACACATGTGATGATGTGGGGTTGTGTTGCAGCTGGAGGAGTAAGAAATTTTCGTTTTATTGAAGGCAACATGGACAGATTTATGTATTTAAATATTCTCAAGGACCGTTTAAAATCAAGTGCCGAAAAACTGAGTATTGCTGATGATTTTAAGTTATATCAGGATAATGACCCAAAGCATTTTGCGCGCGTAGTGAAAAAATGGTTACTATATAATTGCGGTAGTACATAGTCCTACAGCAAACCCCGGCTCAATCACCAAACATAAATATTATTGAAAATTTGTGGGAATACAGATACGCATTCACGTAATATCCAATAAAGATGACCTAAAACGCTTTACTAGCGGAATGGCACAAAAATTCGCCAGATTATATGCGAAAATTAGCAGAATCCATGCCAAATAGATTGCAAGCAATTATAAAAACTCACGGAAACCCTACTAGATACAAAGAATTTGTTTGGGCTTTTTTATATTTATCAATTTATTTAGTTATTTTGTGTGCATCATTTTCACTGTGATGTAGAATGTGCCGCCTATATAATGATTTTTGTTAGAATTTCTGATTTGTTTTATGAATCAAGTTTATTTCATTTTATATATTTTACAGCTCGTAAAAACCAATCGTTTTATTTACATTATCCAAACAATTAGTTAGTCAATATTTTCGTTACCCTAACAAATTCTATATCACTGCATCATTTTCACTGTGAGTCACTGTATATTCGTGTGCGTGGGATTCACAAATTTTTGCATTGACGTACAAAGCAGGAAAGTTAATGCTGAATTTGGAGCACATTTTAGGTTATGATCACAAATTTCGATTGATACATTTTGACCGTATTTTAGATATTTATTGTTTTAGTTAGTTTGGAACAAACTTTCTAAGATATGATTTAATTCAGCCCGAGAGAAAATACAACAATTCCAATACTAAATTCTTGATTGTATTGCCAATTATCGTTAATTGTAAATACTTGATTTAGATCATTTCTGATTTATGCATTTTAAATACAAATATTTGCGAATGCCACTTACCTAGTAAAATATATCTCGTTCCATGTAAATGGAAAAAGATGAATCGTTCCCTAATTCGTTGTAAGCTAAGCAACATAGAATTACTTAACTATATAACAATTATTATGCTACCATTCACTGTTTAAACATCAGTTCCACAGCTAATATCAAGTGACTAGTAAATAAAGAGTCTAACGAAACTACTTTTTTACGTTCCAGTAAAAACAAAATAGTTCTAAATTAGACGATTCATTTGTAATCAATGCAAGAAATCTATGGCAATGTAACGAATAAAATAATAGTAGTAATAAAATAAAAACAATCATACATGAATTGAATATACTTTATTTTAAATATAAATCACAATAAAGACACTAACTAACGCAATTAAATAATATAATAAAACTCAGTACAAGAAAGTCTTACATGTTAATGCTTAAATTCAAAAATTATACACGGTAAAAGTTTGGTGGAGCTGGTGCGACAAAACAAAATTTATTATCATCGAGCATCACATGCCGATACTTATTTTGGTATTGCTAAAAACAATAATTCTATTCGACATTAAAGAATAAATACACATACATTTCTAAATCTAACTGATATTTTATTAAATACAAAAAGTGTAAGCAATTTCATTCAAATGCAATGATTTTCATCGAATAATTTTACTTAAAATTACATTATATAAAAAATATTCACACCAGCACCACCTTACGCCAAACAAAATTATTTGTAGTTATTAACAGTTCCTGTCACGCGAACACAACTTTCATACGTACAACCACGCACAATACAATAGTTATAAATAATTAACAATAGTGAATGGTAGCAAAAAAAGTATCAACTAGTACAAGCATGTAACAATTGTGCGGTAGAGTGTCTAACGTTCTCAAAGCGCTTATATTTAGTGAGGCATTCGATAATTGAAATGCTTCCCCGAATGATGCTGACGGTTCCAAAATAGAACATCACATCGCTAGTAGATCCACGTGTTTAAATAAAATTACACGCCACATACACGAATAATAAACAAAAATATAATTTTCATCTTCTCTACATGGCTTCTCTCTTTCCCCCTCTTAAATGAACGCCCAGCATTCCAACGTCTTCACGACAAAGTCGACGTTCGGAGTAAGCGGTTCGTTTCCGTACGTCTTGCATTTTTCCGATCGACCTTGATAGAGATCACCGTCCAGCCACAGGCCGAACTTTCCGTCCCCGGCACCGATACTCAGACTTTCGTTATTTCCCTTGATGAAGTAGAGATTTTCGCCGGTCCAATTGAACACTTGGAATTCCGGACTGAAACGGAATAGTAGGGATTCCCCTGTACCGTAGAAATGGTCAGATACGTGCAGAGCGCAAGAAGTAAGGGCACCAAATACCTGAAATGTATAAATTTAGATTTTTCGAAAGATTTCTTGGACCGATACAAGTTAAATATAATTGCAGTACACACGGTCAAAGTTTATGTTTACGTTCAATATGTAATTCGGTTGACGATGGGATATTCCCGAAACACGTGTCCAGAATTAATCAATCTATTGTGAGGTGAGGAGTGATCCCATATAATGTGTTTACTATACTGCCCCGCTTACTATTATTTAAAAAGTATGAAACTACATTCCAAACTTCATTTCAGTATGCGTATTAATTGTTTTAGTGCCAGGGGTTTTTAAAAATCCATGTCGAATTGTGCCATAAAGCGCGGTAGCGCTTTCTTAGTTTATTTGCGAGTAATACCGATCGGCGCGATAGCGACATGATTCACCACAGTACGCGAACAGCGCGATCGCGCTGCGTGGCACTAAAACGGTTAACTTCGCTATTTAAATTTCCAAGTTTATTGAAAAACTTGGACCCTTGAACTTGCGAAAATTGGAGGAATTAGAAGTATCCAATTTGAAGGAGCAATGATCCTACAAAAGATAAATGCACTTGTGATGGGTTTTAAAAGAAAAATCTATTCCACAGATTTTTATTGGACCTAGAGTTGACGTGTGACGTTCCTCAAATCAGAATTTTTGGACCTACATAGACCTGTACCTGTAAGCAAACCCAAAGTACTTATCTATTTTCTTCCATTCTTGAACCCATAACCTTCCGTTTTCGTTGCGGAATTTTTGTCTTTCTTTATCTTATTATTTGTTGTATGTATTACTATAGATACGCTACGATTGTAGCAGATTGAGCTGCCATAATCTGATTTTACTTTCTATCAATTATCCCGACTATTGACCACGACACTGTCATACGACGAAAGATCGTATGCTGTGTAAATAAAAGCTAGTATTTATCGGCACACATACCATAAAATGTTGCTGGCGTAGGCTTTAGCAGAGAAATTTCCGGCAAAATTTTAATAAAACGTTAACGCAAAACGCTAAAATCACTGACCGTGTATACTTACCTTAAGATTTATACTTACATTATTGTCAGTATCTTCGATAACCAGCAGAATAGGTGATTCTAATTTATACATTTTGCGGTACATCGAATTCAAACTGAATCCATGCTGGCTGGTACTAAAGACTAGGGACCAGACGTATCCTTCCGCCCTAGCCGGCAAATGTCTGCATAAAGCTTCGCGGTGAACGTCGGTCAAGATCTCAGTGGTCCCGACGAGATCCGGCGGCGTCAGATCTATCTCTAGAGGCGCCGATATGAAGGTGGCTTTGCGTAGGTCCTCTGACATCGGCAGCACCTGGCGGTCGAAAAAACTTTGTAAAACATGAAATACGTACGCGTCAATTTAGAGACAGAGAAAAAGTGCATTAAGCGATACCGAGACAATTACAAGAAGCGTCATTCTCAAGTTACCGTATGGGTTGTGGTGTTACACATTGTTTGTATAGTGTCGAAAATGCGGCAGTGGACCCGTACCGCACACGGAAAATTAATTGTAATGTCTTATCGTCTCTTGTGATCGAACAATGGTAAAGAACCTTTAAAAACAGCCATAATTGGTAATAATGACACAGTGAAATTACAATGATCGACGAACCATTCAGAAAAAACAATAATCCTTTTATCTTTATTACTTTCTTGCTGTTTTATATACACACACGTAGAAATTACATCATACATATATGGCTTTTTTTTCTGTAAGTTTAGGAGCAACTAAACACAAGACTCGTGAGGTTATCGTTTTTTTTTAATATCCGCTTTGGGCTAAGTTCTATAAAGAGCGGTTAGATAATGGATAAGTGCTCAGTTAACAGTAGTTAGTAAAAAAAAAACCTAATAATACTACATTTAAATACTTTATCTACTTGGTAATATTATATTCAGATATATTTACGTAATGTACGTATGAAAATATTTTAGAAATATATTTTAACACGATCTAAAACAAAAACTAGTTATCGAGGGCTCCCTACAGTTCAGCTTTTGGTAATGTGGCTTTAACCGAACGGTACAAATGGTGCATTTCAAGTTCTGAAAGTATCTGTTAGCACTGATGATTGTAACTGCTGTAATAGCACAGGAAAAATGTGCTAAAGTGGTATAGATATTGGTTGGCAACAATGGGGATGTGATAGAAGAAAAATCTAAAACCGATTTCCCGTAGTAATAAGTCTGTGCAATATTTATGTTTGTTGTTTCGTGAACAGACAACATCTATACATTATGATGGCATGATTTTTTATTGTAGAATTACGTTTAGGTGTCTATCTTTATCATCGACAAAAATAGTGATACCTTTGGTACCTGTGATTGATTTTAAGATTTGGATATTGCTTTTCATAAGAAACAGTCTTCGTCAAATACTAGTTATATCAAATTGTATTCACTTTCATGCTTTTTTAGACTATTGGTAGAGCTAGTTAGTAGCGTCCGTATACGCGCCGTCTGGTTGACACTAAATGAACTAGCCAGATAACCAACACTCTCTGAATCTCCTGCTAAAGGGCATTAATTGACAGAGCTACAGGTATAAAAGAATGCAAATGGTTCTTATAGGAACCCATTGACTAGAATGCTCGTATTCGAACTTGTCACATAGTGTCAATACCCTCAAAAATTCTTAAAAAAAACGATATTGACGTAGTCGCAATTCAGGAAACTCGTGCATACAATGAAAAACAACTTCTGCCTAGAGGAATGGTACTTGTGTACGACTTACTCGGAGCCACTTACCACCAACCCTGACGCGATTGCTACTTATGTAGGACATACGGTAAAAATGCCTATCTATGTTTCATATCTACAAGCAACAACAGTCACATGTGGATATTAACAGTCACGACGGATTCTAGAAATATAGACAAAATGGTGTGGCCTTAGTAAACTGGAACTAGGAATATATCTATCTCGTCTTCGATGCCAAGAACCAATGAACACCTAACGGGATCTTTTGTAACTACACGTTTTATTTTATGATAATGTGTTGACCATAGTCTAAATAATAAATTTAGATTTGGTGCTTTCTCAGTAAAATTGCTGAACCTTCAGGGGTATTATCAGGAAAAAATACTTAGTATGTACCTAAGATTATGCATACTTGGGAAACAATCTAGAAAAAACCTACTATATTTATTGAGAATCATCTTGCCAACGTTAATATTTCGAAAAATTCAAAAGTAGTGTATTGAAGGTGCCTCGTTCGAAGCAGTAGTATTTGGAAAGATGTACCATTGCAATTTATTTTTAAAATCCCCTAAATTTTGCATAAAGTAATTCTCCAAATTGTTTATTTTCGAATTTTTTTCATAAAAGTTAATTTTTTAAAAACATTCGCTAAAATACTCATTCTCTCAATACACAGAAATGGTTTCTTATAATCTGAAATATTTCTTCTAGATGTTGATGTAACAATGTAACGTATCTGCCATTCCTGAGAATCGCCAGGAAGATCCAATGATTTTGTGTGATTCTATCTTGTAGCATTTTGTTTTACACTATTACAATAGAATCTATGGTTTCTGTAGAAGATATTGCATACACAGTGATGTTTTATTTGACGTATGTAAGTTGGTTGACAACTGTAATTATTTTACTGTTGCGTACATATGTATCATAAACTTGCTGTAGAATTCCAATAGTTACGATAGATAAAAAAATACTAAAACAACCAGGTATGCAAAAAGTTTTGCGAAACTTTGGCAAGTCAGCTTTAGGTGTACGTGTATACAATACGTAATCAATTGTGAGCGTATTATTACATGTGCGCAATATGTGTATTACAATACAAAGATATATATATTTAAATCTTTAGTACTACATATTTCAAACCTTGTGGGTACTCATTAGTATCACAACCGTTCGATCGGATTTTCAATTTTAAAAACGGCAAAACATTAACACACACGAAGTATCGCTGCACAGAAAAGTTGGGGGAACGAACACTGAGCCTTACTCAACAACTAATTTTAGATTCTGGACGGCACAATTACTATTTCATGCGCCAGATGTTCTCCTGTCGTGTAAATATCACCACCACTGTATACGTTTAATTGGCGACACTAGATTAAGATGGAATAGCACTAGTTTAATGTTAATTCGTACAAGTTTGTGGTTGTATTGCGGCGTACATATGGATAGTGGGCGCTTAAAGGCGCGTTGCCTCTTGAATAATAATTATATTATTGAAATGTGGATGGCGACGTACGTATTTGTTGCATACCTATATCAAGGAAGTAATAAAAAAAATATTTTTTGTGTCCAGCGTACCGGGTTAAAATGCAACACCGCATGTGGTGTTGTTATATGCGTTTCCGTTGACAAAGGTTAATATTGGTTGTACTTATTTGTTGCAACAAAATAATTGTGATTATAAATCAAAGTTGCTCGAAAATAGAACAAGCACTAATCAAAAAAGGTGCACCAAAATTACAACAGAATTATATAATTATAAAATATTGTAGATTATAAAAGGCAAGGAATATCAATATGCCTTTAAGGTTGCAACCGGTAATTTCACAATTTTATACGTATAAGATTTGAAACTATCACCGCCAGCAATATTAGTTAAATAATTAAATATCAATTACTCTAGAAACCAAATTGGGAATATACCACAGACCGTAGAAAAAGAGAAATCAGAACATAAGTGAGATAAATTATCGAATATGAATTTTAAAATCATTCCATTAATTGATGTCGGAAATATTAAAAAGCAATATATAATAAAAGTAATATATATCTTCGATACGGCTTAGATAAAAATATAAGCTCAGGGTTTTGTGAAATAACCGTTATTTTCCAATAACGGTTATTCTAAACAGTTCTTCTTGTTATCATTCTCGGCGCTTGTATATGCAATATATAATAACTGTGCGATATATTATAATCACTTCTCTAGACAAAACATCAAACCTTTCCCTGTTGGGATCGCTTATATATATATAAATACATTTACAGAAAGAAAAACACTAACTAGCCCAAAAGGAGAATACAACCTAATAGACATGTTTAAGAAATAGAAATGCATATCGAATTATTAACCTAAAGAAACAGCGCCGCCATAGTTTCTAATTTAAATTTCATATCAGTTGTTTTTCTCCTAAATCAACGAGGAAAAAAGTACCGCTTCCGCCGCTTCGTATTTTATCTAAACATAATCAATAAATAGTCGTACATATCGCACTACTATTCGTCGAGTGAATATTATTAACGAGAACGGGGACGAAGAACACTGAAGCCGATCCGTTCTTGAGAGAATATTAGATCAAGCATTATCGGCTACCAGTTATTTTGGTAACTGTTAATATTGAAAATCGAGAATCAATTAAAACAGTTATTGGCCGGGAACGGTTATTAGTAGCAGTTATCGATATCCCTATTGCGCTATATATGTATATATATATATATGTGTGTACATTTGGTTCAGACGTCACGTTATTTCAAAATTTACCAGAGCTTTTGAGAAATGTTGTTTTAGCCGAGCGAGTTGCAGGGGCAAAAAGGTGGGACTTTTCTAGATAATGTTGAATTGTCTGTGAGTAACTGGAGGCAACATTACACAGTAGACGATTTGGAAATGCCCCGACCTATTAGGTGGCTGAAGAGACGTCTACATTTGACTCTCACGGTTTTTTTCTGGTGGGGCTACGTCAAAGTTTAATCACAGTACAGCGTCCAGTTCTAATAGGAACAAAAATACATCCAACATTATCACAGTTGCCTATATCCAGAAGGTTTGAAACATAAGATGGTTATTGTTTTCCTGCAATAAGTATGTATAGCACATTTGAAATCGGAAGACATCAACATGAGTAAACAGTAGGCGTCTTGGAATATAGCTTCCTAAGATAAAACAATACTCATGTAAGAGTAACAATCATTAAATTACTACAACAAATAAAAATTAGTACATACTACTACTATATCTTCTTCAGAAGACATAACTCTATGGATTTATATATTTTTTGTTTTTAAAGCTGCTATATGCAAACAAATTCTATTTTGAGGTTAGGTTCTTATTTGGTTTATTTGAACTGATTATCTGATCCCATATTAGGGAAGGTTCTGGCAGGGCAAAGAGAGGAGGGTTTGGTTAGTTGAGTTTGTGCACTTTATCAAAAGAAACACAACAGTTAAGTTTTATTATAAACCTGAACCAACCTATAGTAACCAATCCCATAAAACGAATACACCTTACACGTATGAAGATGACCAAGTATTATATCATGAGATACGAACGTTCCGACGAGCCGATGAAAATCATAGTTGCAGTTGGTCGTTGTCGATAAGGTAGATACCGAATTTCACGATAGATTCGCTACGTGTTTATTGGGATCACGTGGTCTTTATTTTTTGGGTATTGTTGCTTAGTATTAACCTTAGATCATATATATTACATGGATACCGCTATCACCATATCAGGCTATATACGTTACTGTTTTCAACATGTACATCTACGATTTTCGAGCTATTACTTTCTTGCTTATGAACATTGTATGTAACTATCCCTTATCTGAACATGCGATGTATGCGATTTCACAATTTATTAAATAGACATTAGAAAGAGTGCCATTAGACATAGGTTAGACTTCTGTCAATTTGTGGTGAATGTCAACTACTATTGTCTATCAATCTGTATGAGCGAACTATTTTATGTTGACATTTAAAAATTAGGTTATGCGTCAGAGTTGGTATTATCTTTGATATATGTCAAATTTAATTCAAAATTCGCGCGCTTCTCACGCCGTGGTCCACGAGTGCCCAGGTGCGAATAAGAAAATACGAATAACCGTTGTTAGACAGAAATGCTGATTCTTTTTTATGTCTGTGATATGTTGGAAACATAGTTGGAAAACAGCGGGATCCATGTAATATATATGATCTAAGGTTGTCAGTTATCAAATGTGGGTTCTGTTAATTATATTCGAGCTAACTGTTTACACGTTTTTTAATTTGAGCCAGGTTTTCTGCATTTTGGTCGGCATAGTTAATGAAACAAATAATAAATTCGTATTTAAAAGGCTAATAAGGTAAGGAAATATTTGTATATTTAAACTGTTTAAATTATACTCGCAAGTGTTTAACTACCTTAAACACGTAATGTGTAATGGACCTAGAGACCGGTTATTCGCTTTCAATCGACTTTATATATCTCACAGTATTGACCTTAATGGAATGAACGTATTTTTGCATCATGTAACAAACGGCTCACAACAAACCGATTTAAAAAATGAAAACGAGGCGTGTATGTCTCGATCACGTATATGTACCGATTTTTATAGGTAGCCTTGAGAAAACAATCTGCAATTCCACAGTGACATATAATTAAGTATGTGTGCATAGTAGTTGCCCGGATTTGTTCATTGTTATTAAACAGACTGTTTATTTTATTTACAAGTTAATCTGTCGCTTTTCCGGTGATATATACGAAGACCATAACTACCAGTTTCTATGGGCGGAATTGAACAATGCGATTTAATAGCATGTTCGGATTAAAATATAGCCATACTTTTAATTGGCAGTTATTTAAGAGGTTACGTAAGAGTGTGTTCATATTTCTAATTATAAATTCGAAAAGATCTTTCAAGTATGATATGTAATAATAAAGAAAATATTCATTAATTTTAAGCAACAAGAAAAAACCATTAGCAATTGTTACATAATATATATAATACGCCTCAGTTTAAAAAATATCAGGACATGATTTATTAAAAATCCAGAAATATTAACAAAAATGTATTAATGTTTTCGTAGTCTACATTTTTTTGTATTATCGCTTTGTAGTATTTGTACTTGAGGTTCGCTAAATATGCTGTCAGATTCTTCTGAAGTTGTCTAAAGACTGTCTAAAGTCTAGCTCTAGGGTCTAGAAGTTGTTTAAAGTCTTCAGATAACTTCTGAAGAAGCTGACAGCATGTTCAGCGAAATCTTAAGTACAAATACTACAACGCGACAACACTCGAAAAGCATTTCTAACGCGTAATAAAATTTCACCAAATAAAACTGTTTAAGTAAGCCTGTTATTAAACAATTTTCTTTTAAAACAGTTACTTTATCGCCCATCTAAAAATATTTATCCGAATTAAATTACAAATTGGCGGGAAATTCAACTTAACTTCAACATCTCTTTTGGCTCACTCTGTATATCGGTTGCAATTACCAAAGCGATCCTTATCAACCATACTTGTTTATCTTCAAGTTAAAGTATGTGGCTAAAATATTCCTAAACTACATACAATCTTAACACGTGCTTTTAGTAACGATATTGACAAAATTCTTCAATACAAATATTTAAAACACTTTCTTCTAGATTTTTTTTCTTGTACATAAAAACAAATATTAGAAACACAACATTCTAAACGATTTCCTAGATCACAATTCTAGGATTATTACCCGTATTATATTTGATGTGGCGTCAGCGAAAATTGCTACAAAGATTGACGAACCAGTCAATAAATAAGCGGTTATTGTAAGTAACATTTTGCTATTGCGCATATAATGTATATGGAGATGGTAATTTCATTGGGTATTATCGGAAAACATAATTAATAGCAATTATTAGTGGCGAGTGAATGTGACATTTCTGTATAAAAAATTGTGTTGCACTGTGCTACGTATCTGATATTTTATCGTTTAACATCCTGCATAAAATCCAATTTGCTGGGAAAAATCTTAATTACTATTACCTGTTTTTACACGTTTCAAATGAAAAATAAATTAGTAACGCAAAGTGCAAGGCTTTCGTAGACAAGTAATACAAATATTTTTTTTGTAGGGTATGTTGGGTACATATCTTTCTGTATCTTAAAAAATTATATATGATTTTCAAATATGTATAAGATTATTGTGTTATATGAGGGATGCCTTTTATATTTCGGGAGTAGAGAACAGAAACTAAAATTAATCATAGTATATGGCTTTATTGTTTGTCAAAATATTCTCCATGAAGATCAATACACCTTTGCATGCGCTCGAACCAGTTTTCCAAGCACTTTTTCGACTCCAATTGAGGTACCTCCAAAATATGCGTTTTGAAAGCGTCAACCAGCTTCTTCAGCCGTCGAAAAACGTTGACCACGTAATTTTTGTTTGTAGTGCGGAAACAGAAATAAGTCATTAGGTGCCAAATCAGGGCTGTACGGCGGATGACCCATCAATTCAACTTTTTCAGTTGCTAACAACTCTCTAGTTTGAACTGATGTGTGAGAGCTCGCATTGTCCTGGTGCAAAATGATCCGTCTTCGGCGGTTGGTTTCTCTTATTTTTCCGAATATCTCTGGCAAACAAATGATTGTGTACCATTCAGAATTTACCGTCCGACGTTGCACCAATGGTACAGTTGCCACATGTCCGTTTTTTCCGAAGAAACAGGCGACCATTTGCTTCGAAGTCCTTCGTTCGCCAAAGCCAACTTTTGTTGGATTTGGTTTATCTTGAAAGACCCATACAGTCGACTGCTGCTTACGTTCGGACTCATACGCATAGATCTATGATTCGTCACCTTTTACGATGTCATAGACATGTTTTGAAGTACCGTGATCGTATTTTTGGAGCATTTCGTTCGACCAATCCACACCAGCCTTTTTTGACGGATTGTGAAATTATGTGGAATCCAACGCGAACAAATTTTTTTGACGGCCGAATGTTGATGCAATATTGAATGTATGCTGGTCCCACTAATAACCAAGGATACCTCAATCTCACGATACGTCACGTGTCGATCTTGCAATATCAGTTCACGCACAGCATCAATGTTTTGCGGAATAACAACTGATAATCCACGTCGAAAATTGTAAAAAATAGTGATACGAAAATGTTCACGAGTTAATTCCATTTATTGGCCAAGATGATTGTTTTAAGCCACTGTAAGCAACACAAATATCGCTTGTACGTCAAAATGTTCTGAGTAAGTATAGTCAAAAAGGCCGAAATTTACGATATAGGAGTCAGTTGTCAGGTGGCAGCACCTGCAATCCGAAATATAAAAGACATCCCTCGTATTAAAAGGAATAATTTATTGCTGGACAAGAACTAGTGCTATTAGAAATAATAGTAACACTGAATGTTTATAACATATTTTATCTGAATTTATGTTTTGTCAATCGTATACAGATTAGTTCAATCATTAATCATAAGAACGACATACACACAATTTGCAAAAAGTATGAAAAAGGAGAAGGGGCATAAATCCTTTTCCAAACTCATTTTAAAACGGATAGAAATACATGTAAAGTATATGTTTATATACAATATAATTGCATCAAAAGTTCTGCCAACTGTTAAGGAAGTAACAAGGCCTTATCCTAGTAGAATATTTTCAAAAATTCCTGCAAAAAGGACTCACATTCACATTTTAAGATGATTCGGTCGTAGTCATTTGCAGTAATCAATGTTAGTATAGATTTATAAGTTTTGCTCACCTCCAAAGATATAAATGTTAGATGCAGTATAAAAAATTAATAAAATTACAATATTCCTTGGAATCTTTACTTGTCATGATGCATATTGCTCCAGTCTTATTGGCGGTAAAGAATATTTTGATAAAAATTCATTGTAGATAGATTTGCAGATATATAGTTTAGGTGCAACATTGGGGAAAGACTGGGAAGAAGAAGGGTTCGAATTGCTATTTTTCGAAATTCACCTTTGAAGATTTCTCGATCCTCAATGAAAATTGCGTCGCTGTACAAATGCGTCGGGAGAATATTGTTTATGATCAACCTATGTATGTTAAGTTCGCCATTTTGGAGTTGTTCAAGTGGTTAATGTACCGATTTTACTACAATTTCCTCAAACGAATGTATAAAGACAATGTAAGGTTACCAATATAACATACCGTTAAAGAAGAGTAATGAAATTGGAGTTTTCAAGGACTTAAATCGAAGAAAAGTTCAAACTAAATTCATCGGATTACGCACCAAATTATATTGTAACGAGGTGATTAATAGGTTTAAAGTGGAAGATAAGGAAGTTATGAAGAAGAAAGAATTGAAAATGGGTAATGGTTTAGGTAGGTTAAATAGCGAAACCTTGCAACATAATCTTTTCAGGAATGAAGTGTGTCTATCTTTAGATGATAACAAACGCTTTGTAAATGCAGATGGTGTCACTACTCTAGCATGGGACATCACCCTTTGGTGGATAAAAAAAAATGAGGAACACGTCAGAAATTCTTGAACAAAATTAAGGTAAACGGTGATTACAAAGTTTAATTAAATTCCTTTTGTACTTTTGCAATATGCTTCTTTCCTGGACAGTTTTTGGTAAGATTCTGTTTGATAAAAATATAGTGATTGTAGATTAATTGATAGATATTTCAATTTTAAAGCAAGAATAGAAATTGATTAAAAATAATTTCACCATAAGTTGACGGTAGAGTACCGAAAATAAATCATTTGATTCGATAAATATTTTTCTAACTATTTAAAAATTCTTTTTTCCGGAATTGAAAATCTCTTGCAAGAACAAGTTATATTGTTTAAAAAACCTGGTAAAAGTGCTGATATTAGTGATGATAACATTGAATAAAAATGCAATGGGAGTTCCTTTAACATAATTTCAATTGTTTTTACAAAAATTAAAACTACATGTGAATATTTAATTTTGATCTTTGGAAATCATTCCTTTTAACTCGTTAAAAACCTCTATTCTATATTCCAAATACAACTATTATTTAAAAAAAAAAACTATATGCGTTTCTATTTATTATAAATTATAACAGCATGAGAATCAATTTTAGAAAGTTAGCACCTTATTTTAAACATAATAAACATATTTTAACAGAGAAGCTGGCCGCAACATTCCAATTTTAAAACGACACACTTCAAATACCATAAACGCAGCAACGTGTTGTGATACATAAAAACTCGCAACCTTATTTATTTGTTTAATCTCAACTGTTTATTTATTTTCTATTTACCATTTTATTCCCATCTATTTACCCTTCTGTGGTTTCCGTTTCGGTAATCGGGAGGCGAACAGAAAACAAACTAAGATACAAGAACGACAACCGTAAAATAAAACATCTAAATTCTAGTAACACATCTACAAGTTGCACACACATAGAGTACACTATTTGTATAAAAGCTACTACAGAGTGAAGTGTGTGGCCCAGCTACGGGGAGGGTCGTCTAACCTCTAACCAAATGTTCTACAAACCGTACGATGTAACCTGTATATATGTATATGCACGCGAAAGATTCTTATAATAATAAATACCGTTCTCTACTGGATTTGTTTTGATTTTTTTTAATGTTGTTACGTTTTAATTATAGCGTTTCCACTGCGATTTCATACACCACAATTACAAACGTGTGCTGTTCATTACGTATTTTTGTATTCGTCCGTCGTGGATTGGATGTAAATGTATGCCATAGCATGTAATTGTATTGTATTGTAAATGTATTTTGTGTATTGTGGTTTTTTTGTTCGAATAGCAATTATATAAAATTGATTTGTTTATCTTCTTTTGTTAATGTTAGTTGGATAAGCTTGCTCGTTTTTTTCTTTACCCTACCCTATATACAATGCCTTTCAAAACAAGTTGACATTGACAATTTATAATTTCATTACCTTTAAAGTTCAATATTTGTTTATTTTGTTTCAATTTGATTATATATTTAATCACATTGGGAAAAGCAATAAGGACACCAACAGTTTTTTTTTTGCCTTTTTCACTACCAAGTACAATAAATTCAAGTATTAAATAAAAGAAATATTTCTACCCGATCATCCAGAATTCATTCAAAAAATTCTGACACAACTTTTAGGGGTGGTAGTGATACATCTATTTTTTCTTCTTCCGAACGTGTCTTTCTCCATAGTCAAAATTTTAAAATAACCGGCTTCCTCCATTCTGTTCTTTAAATACGCATGTTAAAAATCCTGACATGTTTGCTACTTAAATCTGTGGAATTTGTCAAAACTTTACACGACTAACTTCGTTTTTACACAGTTTTGAAATAACACGGTCCAAGAAAAAACCGCTTCTCCTTTCTTACGCGGTTAATTTACTGGATAACACGATTTCAAAACTATTTTTCTGTTGGTACCTTTCCTGCGTTCATTACCCCACATAAGGAGTACGTTCTTCGCAGATATCTGCAGATAGAGCGTTGAGAAAAAAATTTAACGGATTACTGACGTCACAACATTTTTCCGTCGATTTTTATTTAGTTTGACTGAGTACATTTTTAAAAAATTACACAAAATCATAACGAGAAAGCTATAGAGATGTCAAAAGTCGCTTGTTTAGTTATGAAAACTATAAGTATTATTATCAGTAGAGTTGCTCAATTTGCGCCAACAGCCAGTGGCGGGCGCACAAAAGTTCACACATAAAATAAATTATAATATGTACTCAAACACTTGCCGTCTTCCATGAAATCACAACGTTAAATATCAAATTTTAACGATATCATAATTTAGGTTCGGCATTTCTGCTATAAATTGTGTAATTTTGTCCAACATTCGCGACGTAGGAAATATTTTTAAAACAAACGTAGAACCACGAAATAGTATTCACGGCAGCGTACATGCATACACAAAAGATCTCGTTGAGCCTCGCAGTTATAGGTTGTTTCGAATCTCCGCCACTGCCCGTTGGCGATAGTGAGCAATTCTAATCCTCAGGCCCCCACCGTAACTATATGAAACACACACGGGCGGCCACAAATCAAGGGATGGCCAGAACGACGCGGCATTATAAAAAATACTGATCGTTAATCAGAAATACGTTTCGTAGTTCAACAGAAATCACTTGCTTAACAGAATACGTTTTAATAATGTGAGAGATTTATCATAAATGCGAACAACATGTCATATAACTTTTGATTTTGTATAAACGGTTGCCTAAAATAGCGGCTGATATGTTAACGAAATTCAAACAAATATCTCACCTTTCTTTTGAATGTTGTTTTTAATTCTACTTAGAAGCACGTAATACTGGTACTGAGACATTCCTAAAGTGCAGTGGTGTGCAGAAAAATAGGTATAAGGCAATACTTATATAGATGCACTGGTAGCAAATATATTAGTCAGTATGTATTAATGATTTACAATTTTACTAAGAATAATCACCATTTGTAACACAGAAAACATAAGTAATAGGTGCACTTCAAATTAAAACACTGTTTTCAAACAAAATATAAAAAGAGGCAACGAATTAGTATTTGGTACTATTAGTTTTATAGCTAATTTCATAGCTAAATAAATATGGGACGCGCTGAACATTGTTCTAAAGAAGAACGTAACATTATCAAAAAATTAAGACGAGACGGTAAAAGTTATACAGTTATAGCAAATATTTTAGGCTGCTTACGAAATAAAGTATTTAACGCTGTGAAATGGCGAGAAAAGGCAAAGAAAAATGGTAGACAAAAGAAAACGACAGCCCGGACAGATACAGCAATAGCAAGATTTTGCAAGAAAAATTCTTTTGCTGCGGCACCCACCATCAAAAAGGAATTGCAACTAAATATTGATACCTCTACAATTCGAAGACGACTTATACAAAACAATTTACGGACAAGAACACCCCTCTTAAGCAAACGAAATATTCGTCAAAGGGTATGCTTTGCAAAAGAACATGTAGGATAAATACGAAATAAAAGTGAATCTGTTTGGCTCAGGTAAAATGTATCAATATGTAAGACGCAAAAAAAGACAGGAATTCTCACCCCAACATATCGTCAAAACCGTAACACACGACGGAGGCAACATAATGCTGTGGGGCTGATTTTCCTGGAATGGTGTAGGTCCTATAGTGTGGATAAGAGAAAAGCGTATACAAGTTGGAAATGTCAATATGCTGCGTGATGAAATGCTTCCTTATGCTGAAGACAACATGCCGCTGAGCTGGACGTTTCAAAAGAACAATGATGAACAGGTCCAGAGCAGCGAAAGCATGGATCGATGAAAATCAAGTGAGTGTAATGCAATGACCTTCCCAGTCACTCGACTTGAACCCCATAGAGGATCCATGGGAGGGGGGTGCTACAAAGACAATTAGTGGTGTCGGCATTAAAAATAAGGAACAACTGTGGCACGCAGCACAGGAAGCTTGGCGATTAATTCCGTTGAAAGATGCCAAACCTTTGGTAGACTGTATGCGCCGTAGATGTCAGGCAGTGCTACGAAATAAAGGCAGTATTACCAAATACTAATGTCTTGATAAAATTCATTTTTTTTTATAGTTTGTTTGAAAACAGTGCTTAATTTGAAGTGTACCTAATATTTTGCACAGCCTATTTTTGCATATTTACTAGATCTTTACCTATTGAATAATATTTTTAAATAGATTTAATGTTTTCTGTGTTGCAAACGGTGATCATTCTTAGTAAAATTGTAAATCATTAATATATACTGACTAATATATTTGCTATCAGTGTATCTGTATGAATATTGCCTTATACCTATTTTTTGCGCACCACTGTATTTATATAGGTGGGCCATCTGTTGGTTTCTTTTTGAAATTGTTGCTAAATATACACCGTTCAATATTTTTAAATGGTTGTTGCTTTATTGAAGAGAGTATACCTTTCGATTATTTATGGAAAATATCATTCAAATGACTGCCGCGGCTGGCATGGCAGTAGCCCATCCTGTAATTTCGTAGCAGCTGCGCAATGGCCAATTAACGTCTCCAAAACGGTTGATAACACGGTTACCGAACTTAGTGCGCAAAAGATTGATCGTTTGACGGCTGGTGAGGCACGTTGCGCCATCCCGCTGGAACAAAAGCCCGTCCAAGTCTAAATCGTTCAATTGCGGCCATAAAAATCAGTTAACATGTCTCTGTAACGAACTCCGTTCACCTTAACGCTGTCGCCTGCTTCATTTTGAAAGAAGTAGGGACCCATGATACCACCACTCCAAAACCCACACCAAACAGTAACTCGTTGAGGATGCATTGGCTTCTCAACGACTACGTGTGGATTTTTGTAACCCCAAATCCTACAGTTTTGTTTGTTGACATAACCTCCGAGAAGAAAATGGGTCTCGTTTGAAAAGATGATTTTGTGACCAAAATCGACGTCATTTTCCAACTCATTTACAGCTCACACAGAGAAGCGATAACAAAGCGGATGGCCATTGTGCTTCAACTCTTAAGTGAGTTGCACCTTGTAAGCAAATAATCTGAGGTCTTTCTGCAATATTCTCCTCAGAGAAGTGCGACTGATGTTCAGTTGTTGAGTTCTGCGACGAGTTGATATTCTTGGGTTTTCATGCACACTTTGGGCAACAGCAGCAATTCTTTACCGGACGAGCACGCGGATAGCATTTGTTATCCACAAGCATGCCAGTTGCACGAACTTTCCTTATGAATTTGCTTACACCAGCCGCTGAAGGGGCTTCGTTTCGACCCAATATTCCTCTCAGTTTCGCACAGTTTCTGCAACGCAACACTCACTTTGGAAATAATTGTGTAAACCGATCCATTTCTTACAGTGGAGGTTTGACACTACATATCTATTAATATAAAGCGCGTCAGTGTTGCAAACTGTCGAAATAAAACACATTTCAAAAAGAAACTAACAGATGGCCCACCCTTTAGAAGAAAATTTCACCATCGTTTTTAAATATTCATATTCTTTTTCATGGTTTCTTATTGTAAATACCTCGCGCGCCCATTTTATTTTATTGTTTAGCCGGATTTCGGTTTGTTTCTTCCCCATCCAAAATTAATGCGATCAATGACAATTTTCTTTTATTACATCTGGGCATGCTTTAAGAAAAATTGTACAGAACAACCAAGAGGGTTGATAAGTATAGAACTTAACGTAAAATATGAGTCGATAGCAAGATTGGCGTGATATTACGGTGAACCTAACATTGACCTTCCGTGCGAGTCGACCTTTAAACAGCCATAATTTTGCAAGCGCGTGGCAAAGTTGAATTTTGTAAATTCGTACTACATTATTTTATTATGATATTCAAAGATACTTTTTATTTTGCAAAAAGAAACTCGTTTGGTGGTTTTATTGCCAAGCTAAAACGAACTTGTTAAGAGTATTGTAGTTATTGTTTCAGAGCTTATATTATAAATAATATAAATAATTTTCTTAAGTAAATATTTTAATTGCATATTACGTTTTGGTAAAAATTACTACAACAAACCCCTCATTTTGTAAATTTTTACCAATACTAGAAGTTGGTCTGTGATTTTTGGACGGTCTCTGTATGAAGTAAATCAACTTTGGTGATATACAAATTACCAGTAACCTATTTCTTACGGTATGCCGTATTAATATTTACGTGGATACTTTATACAAATACGTTACCCACTTTCACTTCGAATTACTGTCACTATTAATTGCCGAGGTTTAAATTGAAACGTAAAATTAGTTGTTAATTCTTAATTTGATGGGCTGATAATAGCAAAATACGTAATAATTTCCATTTAATATTTTATTTTGTAATGGGAATATTGGATAAGTGATTCCATTAAAAAAATTGTGTCAGATTGACAAATACAATTTTCAAACAAACTTTTCAAAAAGTGAACGTTTCTTTCCGTTACAGAATATTTTTGTTTCGGGGAATGATTACTAAATTTAAAAAAAACAAACAAACTGATATGCATTCTAAAACACATACATACCTTATTCATTAGCTCATCAAAGTTCTGTTTCCGAACGAAATACGCACTTAGGAATTGAAACATATCTTATATTACTTTGTGATACCCAATATAGTGCACTTTAAACGTGATATGCATAGGACGTGTATCAATATTTACGCACCATGTCAAACAGACGTTAATGTAATTTGATATGTGACAATTGTTACTAAAGACAAGTTGCTCATTGCGTCAATGTAATTAATATTTATGAAAACGGAAATAAAACGTCTGTTGGTTTCTTAATTAATCTTGCAATATTAATTATTATACTCCATTATTTAATAATGCTATTTAACCACATTTTACTTGTTTTTTTTTGTACTAGCTTTATTTATATATATATATATATATATATATAGTAAAATATAATGAGAATTTTAAATAATTAATTTATCAAAAACCTTGAAGAGAAATAATGTTTAGGATATTATACGGAAGTATTAACCGCAACATTTGATAAGAAATCTAAAATGTTATTTTAGGAGTTCAGGAAGTAGATTTTTAATTTTTTATTTGATCGTTCAATTATGGGGTGCCTTTTCTAATCTTTTAAACCTTTGAACACTTACAGCTGCTCACGAAAGTATCCGGCCACCATGCAGTTTATCGAAGCGGACAGAATATTTCTAAATTATAAGGTAATAAGAAACAACTGATATGCATATTACATTCATTTATTAATACTTTGTTAGACTTAATAGTCTAAGTAGGAGATTACTGCAATAAAATACCCGGGGAATCACTTGACTCGGCGTGGAGACACAATTTCATTAGTCATTCGATTTACGTTACTGGTGAAGGTTCTGTTAACGTTTATAAGTCTATTACGAGAATAACATGCCGAAAATTCGGGAAAGAAGTCTGGCAGAGTGGCAGCTAATTGTTTCTTTAAGTGAATAAGGATATTCACAAAGAAAAATTGCCAGAGATACTCCACGCAGTACTATACACGATATCATGTATAAGTTTGCTGTTCACAATAGTTTAACTAATAGGCCGCATACTGGACGTCTACACATATTAACGTCTCGAGAAGAGAGGAAACTTTTGCAAACTATTAATAAAAATCCATTTTTAAGCAGCCGAAACGTTTGTGCAGACATGCAAACAGCCAGAGGAAAATCACTCGGTGTGGAAATTATTCGTCGAGTGATTCGAAGCAGTGGGTATAATGGAAAAAGTCCTGGGTAAGTGAAATTAATAGAAAGAAAAGGTTGGAGTGCGCTACCACTTACGTGAATAAATCTGACGAATTTTGGAATGATCATTTGGACTAACGAGGCAAAATTTGAATTGTTTGACACCTCCAGGCGAAAATTTGTGGCGAGTACCAGGTACAGCGTTTAATCACGAAAATCTTCAACCAACTGTGAAATACGGAGGTGGTTCAATTATGGTGTGGGATTCCATGGCGGCGGCTGGTGTTGGAAACTTAGAGTTTATTGATGGCAAAATGGATCACATGTATTGAAAAGAAATTTAAAAGCCAGGGCAGAAAAATTAGGGCTAGGGGATAACTTCATCTTTCAACAGGAAGCACTGCGCTCAAAAAACTAAGCAATGGCCTCTATATAATGCCAGACATCAACTAAAAACCCCTCCTCAGTCGTCTGTCGTCAACCCGATCGAACATATGTGGGCAATATTAAAAACTAGTCTTAGCAAAAAAGATTTTTAATAAAGAAACGCTAAAACAACACCTGTTGGAAGGATGGGGAGCCATAAGTCCTAGTGTAACAATTAAGTTAGTCATATTAATGCCCAACAGGATGAGAGTCATTATAAACTCCAGAGATTATCCTACTAAATATTAATTTCCTATTTGAAAAGTTTTTATATTACTATTTTGATGTTTATAATTAGTGGCCGGATACTTCTGTGATCTTGCTATAATGCGTATTTACGTTATATTTTTTGTTAGTGCTGTTTTTATTATTTTCAATTTAAAACTTTGTTAGACTTAATAAGTATTAATAAATGAATGTAATATGCACATTAGTTATTTCTTATAATTATCTTATAATTTTGAAATATTAAGTCCGTTTCGATAAATTGCACGGTGGCCGGATACTTTCGTAAGCAACTGTACATCTAATCCAATAAGGTACAACAGATTTTTACACGAGCTACAATCGGAATTTTCTATTCATTGTTTCCCTCTCTATAATTGTTAACGTGTAACATTTTTTTCGTGTGCAAAATAAAATTCTGTATGAATTTAATTATATTTTAATAAACGTATATTATAGACATTATAAAATATGTTTATAATATCAGAAGCATTAAGCATTTGTCTGTGGTGTATGAAAGGCATATTTTTAATAATTTTTATATTTTAGCACGTTTCTTTGATTATTATTCGCAAACTTTTGTTTGTTTTTAGCACAGAGGAAACTGAAGCGAATAATAGTGTTTGTTTGTGTCGTGCAGTGTTTTCACCTCATCGTTTCCGTCTGTAGACATCGTCTGCGTCTTGATGATGCTGTAGATCTTAACATAAGGAGCCTTGATCAGCTGCACCCAATAATAATAATCAGTCATTTCGCTTTTAAGGCATAATTTTCAGATTTGTTCGTCAGAAACGTAAATAAACATAGCATACAGAGTGTTCACTAAGAATACGACAAAAATACAAGCGGTAATTATTTTGGTTATTTTCAGAATATTTTGTCTTTTGATGATTCTCGGAAGGCCGCTTTGTTTCCGAAACAGATAACAGTTTTTCGATAAAAAACAATCTTCTATTACCAATTATAACATGTAAAACCTCTTAATCTATACGAATTGCTGAAAATAACGATCACCAGCTAAACTGCGTGATTCCATTCTTCTCATTGATTGTTACACTCTTCCAAAAATAGCAGGGGCGTTCCTTGTTGCATTACACACAACAAATTTGTCAAATCTTCAGCATGAATTGTTATGGGCAAAAAATGAAGTGGCATCCAAGAACAACACATTTAAATTGGCAGAAGTGAAATAACTTTTATTACAAGCTATACAAAATATTCAAAATGTTAATTGGAAGACTTGTGTTGAGCAAGTGATTCGAGAAGAAATGTGCACATTAAATGGAATTGTAGATGATCTGATTGAACCATTTATTATTTCTGTTGATGCTGATAGTGAGACAGTGATAATTTATCAGGCATTTCAGATTTAGAGTAGAGAACAAGGAGCCAGTGAGTTGGTTAGAATTATGTGTTATATGGCTGTGTGAAGATTATGTAAAATATTATGTTGTGCTACTGTGAAATATAGTGCTAATAAAACAAAACTCGCCCTATTTACAGCTATCCTACAGTTTAGTACTTGCTATTACATTCCTGAATCATGTAGAACTGTTCAAAGAATAAAATTTATTAACTGGAATTTGTATGACCGAGTCATGCTTGAATATTTACCAAAATAAATCAAACTTTTTAACCAACAATTTGGTTCATGAACATTAAACTAGAATTAATGATCATTTTTATTTGCCTTTGCCTCTAACACAGATATCAAAACGTTCTGTGACATTTACAGGCACAAATATTTGAAATTTACCGCCAGAATGATCTAGTGATTATCTGGTAATATTTCCAGTGTAAATGTGGCTTTTTCATTTGCTTCTCTTAGTTTAAAAACAAACTATAGCTGATGTGAGTGCACAAAACAGCTGTTTTCAGTAATCGGAATGTTGTATTGTTTTTGTCGATAAAACTTTATCGCCCTGTACAAAAAGCGGCTTTCCGAAAATCATTATACGACAAAATAACCACCCCTGTTTTTGTCGTATGTTTAATAAACACCCAGGGTAATAATAATAATATAGCAAAGAAAAAAAATTACATTGTTTAATTACTTTGTATTACGCGCGGTTTTAGGGATTTAATAGAACTTATAAGAATAAACTAGACTTCTTAACTTGATTAGGAACCAACTGACTTATTTATGTATGGTACTTGTGTTTCGCAATTTGCATAAAAATGTGGTTGCATGGTATTTGGACATAATAAATTACTTCATTTTTCAAATAATTACGATCATGTAAAAAAACCAGCTATATAGATACTTGTTTGATAGCTTTTATCGCTTTATACAAGCAAAAAAAAACCGTGTAAGTTTGACATATTAAATCCCTATTTGCGGGCAAAAAACTTGGAATTATCTGTCTATGAAGTTTTTGAGCAATTATTAATGCACTTTAAAAGAACAAAACAAGGCGAGGTTTATGAGTTGAACCCAATAAAGTAAGCCTGAAGCAAAATGTTATTTAAAATTAAATAGCAGACGTAAAATAATCAATGTTTTATTTGGAGACGTCAAAATGTAAGCAGCACTAAGAACGTAGTAATATTCAAGCTTTCCAAGGTACGAAGATGTACCAATATGAAATATAACTTTCATCCCAAGTGATGCTTGCATTTAGTATGGGTTTTTTTTCACTACTTAGGGGATGAAGCACGTTTAAATCCATTAAAAAAAAAACAGTAAAATTAAATCACAGCACACATAACAGCAAAATAATATCGCTAATTCAAATTTGTAAAGCATAAAATATGATAAAGATAAATGATTATCGCGACAAGTTCCAAATTTCCGACGTATACAAATATTATATAGAATAAATAAAATTGAATAATGCCTACTAACCTCCCAGCTTTCCCTGCTCAGATCGGGAACATCCTCCTCCTGACTGCCATGACGCGTTCCCGACGGAACTGGTTCTTCGTTCCAAAGTTCGGTATCCAGTTCAACCAAACCTCTGGCTTGAATCTGAAAAAATCGTAACGAAATTGTGAGTTACGGGTTTCGGAATTGAGAATGATATTTACGTACTTGTTCTTCGTTTAATTCGCCGTACAAATGCGGTACCCAAACGTTCAAGAAGGCGTACACCTCGTCGACCTTATTTCTAGGTACGCTGAACCAATATTCTGGTTTCATTTTCTTCTTTCCGTACGACATGAGGGGGGTGTTTCTGGGTATAGGTTTGTCGATCGGTTTTCCCATCCTTAATCGGAGATACAGTGGGGGATCATCGCAGGAACGTGCTGGTCTTGGTATTAGTTCTATAAGGTGTGAGTGTTAGAAAGAATCTTGTTGTGGGTGAATGGAATATTAAAGAGGTGGAAATTCCTTTTTTAAGGGTATTTTGATTATATTTGCGTTTCTAAAAACATTTTTAACATTAACACTCCATTGCTCCAATGTTCTTGATGACCTTGGACAATGTGTATATGTTTAATATGATGTTGAGTCAATTCCCTCAAATTTATTCTTCTATTGATTAACAGAAAAAACTGCCATTATAGCTTCATGGTCTCCTGTAGGAATCACCATATCAAGCAAAAGCAAAGAAAGGGGTGCACGCATTAAAGACGGATTTGAGGTTTTGCCTACCTTTACTTGCTCTCATTGCCTTTGCTTGGTATGGTGATTCTTACAAGACGCCGTGAGCCTATAATGGCATGTTTTCGGTTAATTGTTGTGGCAGGTCGATGTTTCGGTAATCCTACATTTTAGGGACCTGAATCGGGCAAGCCACACCCCTTTCTACGGAGTCATATCAAAAAAAAAACCGGACCAAAATACACGCCATAGAATTGATGTACATATACTGGTAGTAGCTCAAATTTAATAAATAAATTAATAATCTATTTATATGTCGACATATAAGGATTATTATTATTAACTATCTATAAAAAAGGGTAAAACTTTTAATTACTATAATAGATACATACATAGATTCCCAGTTTCAAAGAGAATAAGTCTATATAAAACCTAAGGCGTGTTTTGGTCTGTTTACTCTTTGATATTACCCCGTAGAGAGGGGTGTGGTTTGCGAGTACCCGATGATACCCGACGATTCAGGTCCCTAAAATACAGAATTAACGAAGTTTCTATTGATTAGTTAATCGTTTGAGGCTTCATTTATGTTACGCAAACTATTTTCTATGGCACGAAATAATTTCAAAATCATTGCTTTGATAAAATTCACAAAATCACACACAAAATTTGCATTCCCACTCATCCATCTACAGCTATTGCTTGTCCTACTTCGTGTTAAGACCACAGAAGGTTATGGAAGATACATAAATTATACATTACGAGGGATGCCTTTTATATTTCGGGAATAGAGAACAGAAACTAAAATTAATCATAGTACATGGGTTTATTGTTTTTCAATATATTCTCCATGAAGATCAATACACTTTTGTATGCCATTGAAGCAATTTTCGAAGCAGTTTTTCCACTCCGATTGAGGTACCTCCAAAATATGCATTTTGAAAGCATCAACCGCTTCTTCAGAAGTCGAAAAACGTTTACCAGGTGTGGTGCTGTTGAGCTAACTTTACGATCACTGTTTCTTAAAACCGTTTATTAGATATTCTATTACAACTTTACGACGTTATTGCTACTTTAAACTTAAACGAGTCTAACCTAAGAACTCCTTTACTGTGTCTGTCTCTTTCCCTGTATGTGTGTGTGTCGGTATTCTAGGTTTCTGTTTCTGTATACTACACCAGGTAATTTTTGTTTGATGTGCGGAAACAAAAAGAAGTCATTCGGTGCCAAATCAGGGCTGAATGGCCGACGACCCATCAATTCAACTTTTTAAGTTGTACGTCAAAATGTTCTAAGCAAGTATACTGTCTAAAAGGCCGAAATTTACGATACAGGCGTCAGTTCTCAGGTGGCAGTACCTGGAAGGCCTATTCCTGAAATATAAAAGGCATCCTTCGTACTTGTAGTCTGAAGTCGAAGTAAAACAAGTTATACTAACATCCACACCATCGGCTCGTAAAAATTGGATAATAGAATTAATTTTGTACGACCTTGAATAACACAATGGATTTGGATTTGCGGTAATCAACATTTTACTTTGTTTATTTTAAACACATACAGTAAAAAAAGATTTTATTTAATAGCATGCAGTGCACACGTGCAACCTACCCAGCGTATCAAGCCCATAGTGCGGAGATCGCACTGCAGCAAATAAACAAAAATGATCACTAAGATATTTCTATATCTAGGATGAGATGATAAAAAAAGAAGCTTCATTGGAAGAAAATTGTAGCTAAACGTTTAGAGACTTCACATCGAATTCAAATCTACCAGCACTTGAAATAGTGCTGCTTCATGCGACTTCGTATAGTTTCCGTCTTGTTAGAGAAACGACTTAGCACGAATCAGTATTATCTCAGTTAATGCCCACGTTAACGTCAGCACCAGCCGCCGCTGAAACCTACGTGATCAAAGTAATGTTGGTTGCATATGTCAAAATAGGTTGGCACCTCGAAAATATTAAAGTTATGTTGACGCGAACTATTGTCAATTTTGTAATATTGGTTGCCTATTTAAAAGAGATTACGTAGGTTTGAGTTCAAACGGGTGAGGAATGAATATCATTATAGTGTTTTGACACACTGAGGAATTGGTGATGCTCAATACTTTTACAAAATATATACGTTGAGGTTAATATTTTTGCTTGACAATTTGGATTATTCTGTATGTTAAACGTTCAGGATTATCAATATAAGACTTAATTCACATGACCAACTTAACAGAAATAGTCTCAAACATTAAATCACACGATATGTGAAGTCTCTACTATTTATTAACATATTAAGTGTAGCAGGTTCTTCCAATCAAAGCTTTTAAATAACGAACTCCTATTTATCCTATTTAAATAAGTTAGAAAAAAGATTATGACGTGTTAAAATATCCAACAGTTTACACAACATAAGACTCAGTACTCAGAACAACTGCTGTGTTAATTAGCAATACGCAATACTACTTCTAATGTTAAAGATGAATAATTCCATAACTTAAATCAGTAAATATTGCATACAAACATACATAAAAAACTTACTATCGAATGACACGAACAATTCTGGCATGTCGTCCACGGACACCATCGACCTGTAGTCTAGCTTCGGTGGAACTGTTTTGGATGGTTTGGAAGATTCTGATGACTGCTTCATTACCGTCCCAATCGACGACCGTCTTAAATTGAAGAAATCGTTGCGTTCAAATCAGAAAGTTTTCTCGTTTAAACAGTTACTACCGAGACAAAATTTTCGTTCAGGTGTACGGGACAATTAAAGCAGTTTCTCATAAGACGAACAGTATACATAAATAAGTTTGGCAGCGAGGTGAGACATACAACATAGACTAGCAGAAACTTTAGTGTGGAGAGTTGTTGTTGTGTGCGGAAGCTTAACACCTAGAAAAACTGAATGTATCCTTAATCTAAATGTAAATGTTGTTATCATAATGATACTGTTAGATTTAGTTAATAAAAAACACAACGTACAAGTGGTTACTATAAATTACAATAACAATATGTTATAGATACAAGTTGAAGAGCACGAATCAACAAAAAAAAACACATCAACAGCGTTTTATGGGTATATTAGTATTTTTATTGATATTATTACGCTCTTAGATATTAACAGTAAGATAACTATAAATAAATAGTTTTCTTCAGACGTCAGTTGTAAGTTGCATATCAAAAATACAAAAGAAAATCCACAACCACTTACATCTTTTTTATATAGGGGCGTTTGATTGCGCTGTAAAATAATGCCTTTGAAAGATTATGCCATCAAGGAGAAATTATATAAAGTAATATTGTAATGGAACGGTACAAAAATTTAAATAAAATAGAAATTTTAAATGTCGGTGCAGTTTTGGCAAGGTCTTAAGTTGATGTTAAATTATCATTTATATACTGTAAAAAGGAGTTGTGGACGGTTAGTAAAGTGGAGAAAAAGCCTATGGTAAGAAGACACGAGGTATCAAGCGGGACGTCAGCTTTGACAGTACGTCAAAACTAAATTAAAGGTGACATTACTGAAGGCGATAATTCTCAGGAGGTGAGATGTCAATTTTGACATTACGAGAAAATAAATGAAAAATAAAAGTCAGTCAAAGAACAATTCTTGACCTGGCGGGGGTGTTAGTGAGTTTAGAGAGTCAAGTGACATTAATTGACTCGACTGGTTACGTTATTTAAGTGAAAGTCGTTATCGACCCCGTAACCCCATAATAAGTCATTAATCCAGAGATATCTGTTCGTGAGTCGGACCAATAAAGAGAGCGAAGACCAGGAAGCGATCAAGGCAGGTTGGCCGTTTTAAACCCCAACTCACCGTCGAATCTAATAGCCGCGGCGAATTAGAAAATTGGAATCCGGAGAGCTAAGTCCACAAACATGTTAGACAAACCATTTCCGAAGTTCAATTTATTGTAAGAGTACCGTTACAATATGCATGGAATAAGTCTACCCTAGGAGTGGTAGTGGTAGTTTATAACATTCCCCTTAAAATAAGAAAGTTAATGGCGACAACCGGAAGTGATGCAAAAGTGAAAATAATTTATTCTGAAAGATCACTTTGGTCTAGAGTGGTCTACTTATTTTCAGTATTTTTGTGTATTTCTTTCCCTAACATATTTTAATAGGCCACTCAACTTGGGAGATCCTGTATTTGTAGGATATTCACTGATTTTTGGGTACGGTTCTGACGAGAGGTATGCGCAGTGAAAATATCTAAATAAAGTTTATTGTAATTTTCGTAGGTATGTGTATTTTTACAGGCATAACCCATTATTACGACAAATGAACTTCGTTGAACTCGGCACATATGTTACATTGTAATACAAATTTAGTAGAAAATGTGATGTTGCAACATTTACGAATGATTCCATTGGCAATATGGTGGATCGAATTAAAACTGCATTCAAGGCGAAAGGTGGAGTGACAAAATATTATGTCCGGTTACTAAGGTACGTTTGCGCGACACACCGCCTACGTCACTCCGATCAGGTTGAAGCTTGCATTCATTGCCTTAGGTTCAGTACAACGTGTACAGTGACAGCCGAACAATGTCAATGCCTCGCCGGTAATGTGCCCTAACATCGGCGGCGATTATGTTGAAAAGTAGCTAACAGTTCACGTTTTTACTTAGTGTACGTTTGATTTCTATAAATAAAGCAGTCTGTCTGTAATTCACAAATGTACCTTAGTAACCGGACATCCCTCGTATATCTTGCATTCAACAATTTCATATTTTTATTTAAAATGAAAATCCAAGAAAATTAAAACTTTTGAAGTGGCACTAATTCGCTTGCCAGGTACTGTATATGAACACGTATACACTGCCACTCAGGTTTACGACTACATTATGAAATCTGTATTTCCAAAAATTTATATATTTAGGCTAAAACAAGAAAAAAAGTTTAGATTAGCTGGTGGTCTATTTACAACTTTTATAATCTTAGAAAAATTATTATAAAACCAGTTATATTGCCACGATATTGATTTTGTGAAAGTGTCATAAAACAGGGTGTGTCTGTAATAAGTTGAATGAATACTTACTTTAACATTCACGTGAAGATACAAAGAAAACAGTTACAACAATAACCATTAAAGAAGCAATAATTTCATATAAGATAAAACAGGATACATTCAGCGTTAGTGGCGACTTGGATAACATACACATAAAATAAAGAGAGAGATAGATTAAGGTAGACAAACATGAGACAGCTAAAGGGCACTGTACAACGTACCCCACAACACCGACAGTAGCACCGACTGCATTAACAGCGTCGCCCATAGCATTGACGGAGGCTCCGACCGCCTCGCCAACAGCGCCGACGGTCGCCCCGACGGATGCGCCGACACTGGCGCCCATCGCGCCCACTGACGCACCTACCGAGGCGCCCATCGCACCCACGGAGCTGATAATGTTAGTGGGAAAGAAACTCGTGCTCTCCGGCAACGACGAGTCGCTCATGCCGGTAGCGGGTGTCATCGGTGGGCCACTGCTACCGCCCGAATGTGGCCCGCCGGAACCTGCGCTATCCTCCGAGGGGGTTTTATTTAGGAACAAGCCAGTTCCGAAATCCACCAAGTTGATCGGAGAACTGGTCGAGGTAGGTGTATGTTAGTAATGTTAGAGATGGGATATGAAATAGAGATATTAAATTACATGTTTTTCAATTGATTAGTAACATTCGACGGTTGTGCAGATGTGTTTCTAGGACGGTATCATATAATTACCTTGAGAATACTTTCGAGAAAACGGACGAGTGTTGCGAATCCGCGGATTGAGGGTGCGACTGTGATGGTTTCTCATCCTCCTTTTCACCTCCGAAAGTTTCCATCCACGATAACGGATAAGATAATCGTTTTAACATCTGGAAAGATTAAATTTTTTTAGGTAACGCCTTCAATCATCTAATAAGACTCCTAACCTTATTTTTCCTACTCTCTATCTTATCTGCTTCATCTCTACTATCGGTAGTTGTGGTGGTGGATATGGTTTGATCATTTTCCGAATTGGAATCTAAGCTAAAGGAGACAGAAGAGGTTTTTTTCCTGGCGGGACTTTCTGTGTCGGCAGCAATGTGTGTGGGAGCAATAGTGATAGGTGGCACCCAATCTTTAGATAAAACTATGTCAGCATCGCTATAAATCTAAAAATAATAATAAATAAAAATAATGCAGACGTTATTAGACTATATTAAACAATTAAGTGAGTCATCATTTCATTTTTGCGTGAGTGTTTCCAAACTTTTCGGAAGCACTGTATGTATTATATAACTTACTTTCTTGGGAGGTGCAGGTGGTAAAGGTGGGGGTATAGGTGGTATGCTAGTGTCCCTAATATCGATGCCCGAATCATGGCAGCTCGGTTTAGCATTTGGTTCTTCGTCTTCGTTTATTTCTTCCGGCATCATCGTCGATTGCATAATCGGAAGTTCTTCGGTGTCCATCGATCTGTCGAAAATATTACTAGAAAGGATACTTAAAAACTGTAGAAATCAACGTACTGCCTATCCCTAGAAGGTATGGCCCAGTGGTGATCGAGAAGAGACTTCCGCCTTTCCTCAGCCGATCTTTGTTGCTGATGTTGCTCCATATCGTCTAGATTAGTGGGGGTGACCAAATCCCGTTCGAAAGCCTTAGGAAAAGCGTCGCCTTCCCGTTCCGTGCAGGAACAAACTGACTCGGCGTCGTCTGCTGTCACTATATTCGAAAGAAGATTGTAGGCTTTGTGGAGATTTAACGGTAGATTAACATTTACCGAGTTCGGGAAACGTTTCATCCTTAACTAACAACGAATCGCTCTGATCGGCCCTCTCGCATTTCGGATAGTATACCTCCGGTTTCTCGGTGCTGCTACTGTTAACGTGTCCGACCCTCATGTGTGCGATATCATTGTATATGGCGGCGTTGACGACGAATTCCATTGGCGCAATGACACCGTACGCCTCGGGTCCGCGTTCGATGACCAGAGGATCGGAGACGTTCGGATCGAACATGACGGCGTTGGGTGTGACTAGCAGGACTCCACTGACCACCCCTTGGCCATCTGTTATGTGTTTGACGTTGATCTTGAGGAATCTCTTGTAGACGGCCGATTCCTCCTCCATTTCGGAGGAGCCTTGAGGACCACATGGCGTACGGACGCGTTCCGCGTGGCCTGGTTTCGGACTTACCGGACGCAGGTTGTCTAAGAGTTCTGAAAATGAATTAAGCATGTACATATGTGAGACCTTTCAAAGTTAGTGTGATTGGACAGCTTTATGGTTGTGGCTTTTTAACCGGGAATACTCTGGACAAGTTTTCATATTTCTTAATTTATATGCTTTGTTATTATTCCAGATATCTCTAGGATTAAACTTATACTCAAGCCTGAGTGTTATTGCATTGGTGCTTTAGTGCAGAGCACATATTATAATCAACCGTCTATTGCGCATGTGGAAGTAGAAAATTGTAACATGCCCATTCCTAATAATTGCAACTTGTATTTCTGATGAACACCACTTTTAAATCAATTTGCATGGGTTGTTAGCTGTAAAAATAAATACGAAGAGTAATGTACGGGGCGTAGATAAAAATTAATAGGCCTAGGCAAGAGAACACAATTTTTTCAGCAAAATTTGATTTATTTCTCACTTACTGATAAGAAACCAATTTGTAGCACGATTCATGTAATTTGGCCATTGTAACTTTCTTCACCAAATACTGCCGCTTGCGCTTCAACATAATATTCGCCAGTGCTCGTTTTGCTCTTTTCAAGGTAATCGACGTGAATGATACCGTGCTCATGCTAAAACACTGTGGCCATGACTATGTTGGTCGACAGACCCATTTTAGCCTTCTTCGGCTTCGATTCGCCAGAAGTAGTCCACTGTTTCGACTCTTGGTGCCTGGCAAAAAGTCTTTTATATGGCAGTTGAACATTGCCAAACATTTATTGGAAATGGTCAGCCAATCGCGTTAGTTGTCGACTGAGAGCAAAATGCGGCACTCATCTGGTAGCAAGCTTTCTCATTTCCAAATATTCACGCAACAGGTTGAGGACCCGTTCAGTTGAGATGCCCACAGCCTCAGCTATCTTGCGTTTAGTCACTATTCGATTGTTGATTATCATTCCATGGATTTTATTTTAAGTTTGTGAAATAAAGAAATTTTTGTATTGCATGGTATGTGGCCTTATTAACGCATGTGTATTCTTGTTAATCTAAATAATAAGAGGTCTTACACCAACGACTCTAAAACAAATGAACTCCAAAGTAAGGCATTTTTGGAAGAAAAAGTACTGAGAAAAGATCTTCATTTTTTTATTCTTTGCCACCTCTAAAAGATTTTTATACAAACCTTGTACAACAATAATGGATAAGTAAATAGTTACTCGGTTTGCAATACTACTTACTTCGCCCAAAGGAACAGAAACAATATCAGAAGGAAATAGTTGCATTTGTGTTATGAATGTAAATGAAAGATAATCTATTATTTTGTGTAGTTATAATCCTTTCTAGATGTTTTTATACTAGATTATGAGATGGGGCATACCTCTTACACTTTGGTAGATTGCTGATATCATAATAGTTCCTACAATTCACAGATGCGTACATTACAGTAGACTACAATTTACTGGCGTATTTTCAGTTTATTGTTTACTGTTACTAAGGAATGAATGAGTCATAAGCTGCTTAACAAATAATTAGCATGCTTTTATCGTAAATACCACCACAAATTATAGTTTTAAAATTATTGGCTAAAAATATTGAGCATAATCATATAGTAGCACCAGCATTTTGCATAATTAATGGTGTGCACATTTCATATATCAGTTGATTGTCGTCTATACAGTAAGTGCGTATCTAGAGGAGGATTTGACAACACTGTCGCGATAAATCGGTATGTATAAAGTGCCACCAAAGGAAATGTTAGTTAGATTTTTTTTATATTACATCCAAATTCCGGTCATGTTTACCTTTCTCTTCCGGCGGTAAGTCGTCGTGTGTATCTTCTATGGGCGTCGAGCCATCGGAATCGTTTTCCGATACCTCTCTCAATGGCACATAAAGTTGTTGTCCAGGGAATATAAACGGAGTCGCTAGACGGTTTAATTTTGTTAGTTCAGAAGGCGTGGTATCGAACCTAGCCGCTACTGATGTCAGAGTGTCTCGGTCCGCAACCTACAAAATCAACATACACGAGCGTGATGAGTTATAAAACGAAGTAGATATGCGCCAAAGAAATCCTCCTATTCTCATGTGTCAACTTTTTTAAAAAATATTTCATAATATTGCCTGCTCTTGCAAACATTTGAGGCAAAACATCCGTCATGACTAGGGTTTAAGGCAAGCTAGCTTACCGATGCCTCGATACATTGGACTGACGTCATGCTATCAAAATCGTTGTATCTATTATTTTTAAATGTCTTTGTTCAACAAGATAATAAAATACAAGTGTTCATGTAAATTATATTTCGGAAGAGAAAGTACTCCGGTCAGATCATTCTCTCAAGTAAATAGCAATACGCCAGGCGTATGTATAATATGTATGCATTCATTTCGCCTACGGTGTACGGCCGACCAAGCTATCTCGGAAATCCCGAGCTGACGCCTCACTACAACGTATCGCATTGTATCGGGCAAGGCTCGAACTACGTATCTTGCCCGCTAAACCCTAGTCATGACTCAACCCTATTCTTCATGGAATTCTTGATAGTAGTATTGCAACACAATCGGCAATATACTTACGATATACAATGAATGTACAAAGTAACGAAACCCACGTGACCTCCAATATAACATGACGTAAATTTTAAGTTGGCAACTAATTAAATATTCCCAATATTTCTGTCTAGAACGCTTAAATAGCCGATACTTGACAGTTGACTTTCGTACGCCGGGTCTTTATTTTATTCCTACGTCTTAGTTAATCAAATTTCACAATATAATTATTTCCCTATTTCTTGCCTGTATATAATTATTTATAACCCAAAACCCAATCTATCAAAGTTTATCTGTCAATATATACACATGAAAATCTGTACAGGAATTTTATTTTTGAGTATTACCATGCTGCTAACTGAGTTGCATACCTAAAAGAGGTCCGGTGGGTTTCATTATTCTGTAGATTCATTGGTTAGATCATGGTTAGATCGATTCGTAAAAAGAAAAAAATGAAATTTATTCATTTATTACGATTATTAATAAATGTAAATTCTGCCTTTAAATTCCTTAAATCCGGTTTTCGTATTGAAATAGCAGTTAGGAATTTCAATACATCATCCTTGAAACGACCTTAAGGTTTTTCTCCCAATTTTTTTTGTTACAAATTTTGTACAGAATGTAGAAGTAACTGTGCCGGTCAGTCCAACCAGTTAATTATTTTGAAACCACCTTTACTTGTTTGCTTATTATTTTTCAATTTTAAAGATTACATTAGAAATACATTGCATGCGATATATATTTTTTACTTTAAATGTCAAACAACCGAAAAAATGCTATTATAGACCCATGGGGGAAAGTGATTCCTAAAAGAATCACTTTCCCCCTTTCATTGCTTTTGCTTGGTATGGTATGGTGATCCTACAAAAGACCATAAGCCTACGGGATTTTTTCAGTTCAAATATCAATGGGTTAATATGGGTTAATATCGATGGGTTGATTACGGACAACATTTTTTTATGAAGTGAAATGTTGCAATCAAGTGCATATATAAAGTAAGAAAAAAATAGTACGTACTGTGGTTATACCTAAAAATTCAGTAGTATATTTATTATTTTGACGCGCAGTTTAATAATCTTTATTGATATTAATTTATTCAGCCTTTATAAATTAACCTTTTACATATTGCTAGGAATCATTTTAAATAACAAATTAATTTACTGTATACCAATAATGTATGTCTTATATACATCCCATACTGCCCTTAACATTAATTTTAAACCGTGGAATTTGGGATACTGTGTATTATTAATTTTAAATTTTAAAAAAATATATAAGGAGAGTTAAAAATTCCCTACTTGAAAATAGGGGATAAAATAACTTGAAAACAAAACGAATACTTTCAAAATAAAATTACGTACAACAAAGTTACTGCTGCCAGTATCTCCAGCTTGTAATTATCAAATATTTTCCCGCCTACGTCATAACAACAGTATCCGTGGACGATAATATGTATGAAAAAACTTGAAAATACTTACAATATACGTCGTGGTGTTTTCCGGAGGTCCAAGTTTCCGTTTTTCCGTTAAACTTGTCGTAGATCCATCGATATCTGTAACAGTGATAGAAATCATATTAATCACTTTTTCTGTTACTTCCACACTGTTTGAAGATTTGTCAGTCTAAATTCCTAACCTATATTCTTCGGTACGTATATAACAACAAAGTCTTCGGTTATATCTTTATCGATGGAGACGCAGTAGGTGTCGTAATAATCATCGATGAAATTCATCTTCCGACGGATCTATTACTGCCGCAACTATTAAGCACGTAAGCACGACACCACACGCTACGTTCCGTACATATTTGTGTCAAGCGTATGTATATTTTATATTGTTTGCGCTTGTGTTTTATCATGTATAAACATTAAACTTTCGCATAATTTGTGCATCGGTTTGAAAGCGTTGGAAAACACGCACAGCCTGGGCAAATTAATTTGAACAGCACTACGGCAACGGTGGACGATTGCGACCTTGATCGTTGGCTAAAGTTACTAAGTTTGATGAACTGAATTAAAATTCTTCAACGGTGACTGCCCGAATGAACAAATAATTAAATAAATATTCGACGAAACTGAATACTATCACTATGTAATTATGGAATGTTTTTTGTTATCTAACCTCAATCCAATCAGCGATTTATCTCCCATTCTTTCTCACTTTTGTTTGTAGTTTAGCATTTTCACGTAATTCTTCTTATCATTAATTAGCAGAAATATAATATTGATAATTAAAAAGGTTATGGACAAATATTTGGTATGGATCATGTATGGATACATAAAAAAATAAAAATAAAGATAGCTTTTATGTCCACTATAAATCGTTCATGTAGTGTTGCTATTCTTCTACAGGTGGCTCTGTATGTACGCATTTTAAGATTATCTATATAAAATGTTTATTTTTATTCTTTTGATCTAGTCAGTCGTCTTTTCATATCTGGATTTATTATAATTTATTATAGTTGAATTTAGCTTCAATTATGGGAAATAACCATTACGAACTGAACAAATACTTTTACTTTTTCCAACTTTCTTGTTTAAGTTAAAAAATACCCCTTACCACCTTGTTGAGTAAAGAACTCTGAATACGCATTTCGGCAACTAAGTTGC
>JARFOC010000328.1:117263-128498 GCA_031763485.1 Osmoderma eremita | reverse complement strand
CTTCGTAGATTCTGCTGAGGATGGCAACTTAGTTGCCGAAATACGTATCCAGGAGTCCTTCACTCATCGAGGTGGTAAGTGTATTAAAAAACTTTTTTTTTTATTTTTCATTATTTTATATACCGGCTTTTGTAGAAACTCCTGCTTGTATGTAATCTTCTTTTGAACACTTCTGTAATAGTATTATTGCAAATATTATGTATTACTCATTGACATTTTGTGTAATTAATAAAGAGAAACAAACTGAACACTAAACTACGCCAATACTCCAAATGCAAGTTATGTATTATTTTAATATAATAAACCACACATTAATAATTTTTTTTATTGAATTCACAAGAAAAATGTGAGAAATGTTAAATATAGCTTTTTGAAAAAATAAATCACATCACAATAAACAGCACATGAATATCTAAAAGATTCATTCTATTTCGCATGTCGTCTCTGTTAACCTATCTGTGAAACAACCAATCGCAGATGCAGGTTTTTGCGCGGAGAATTTAAAATGCTCCTCCTAGTTTAAAAACAGGCTATAGAAATATAAAAAAAAACATTATTGTAGTACATAATTGGATGTTAACCGTGTTATCTATGAATGTAGAAAAATGATAAGTGTAACAATGCGAAGGAATAGGTGGGAGAATCGTATGCGTACTGTGAACATTGACTTTGCAGCGATTATGCCGGTATATTATAGGAGGCCTATTTAAAATTAATGAATACAGGTCTAAATTTAGTGCCAAAGTGACAAAAACAGATTTGTAGAAATATGGTTAAGGTCACTTGGATTTCATCTTTGTCAGTTATCTATTTACAAATCACTAAAGTAATGTAAATTTGTCAACAACCATTTGAAATGGGTTTGTTTGTATAGTTAAAAGACTCGATTAAACTTTGAGATAACCATTCAAATTATAATATTTACACAGATTTCTATACATAGCTTGATGAGGTGGGACTTTATTAAATGAATTAAAATGCAAAGTAGGTTATATTAAACTACATTTAGCATCTACACTACAGATAGGAATTTTGGCATTTTCATATAAACAAATGGATGAATTTAAATAAACATTCGTCTCTTTACGTAAATACATTATTAAATCGTTCATTAAATATATTTTCAATTTTTTGATTTCGTTTTAAAATAAAATTTTAATTAGCATGCATAAACCCAGAGAATTAAAATCAACACGAACGAGTGCCTAAATATAGATGGTTATAGATGTATATATTTGCCAAGGGTGAAGTTTATATTACGACCTAAATCAACTTCATAAACGTTTTGGATAATATATCTGCCAACTTCTAAAATGTGGAATAAACATAAAAGCAGAGAAAATGTTGAATTCATATATAAATATTTAATGTATATATATGTACATAGTCTGGATAAATGAAAAGGAAAAATATTTGCTGCAAATTTTCTGATTCATCCGATATATCTAAGCTTAATAAACAGTGAGCTGTTTGCATTCGGTATTTCCTAGAAATTACTTGGAAGTTCTTGTGCACCAAACAGATGTGTATTTTCTTCTGGCCGATCAACCTTATACGGAAAAACCCTGATTTATTATCACGGGAAGTATATCAATGAAATATCTGCACAGAAATACATTTATACATTACGCGTTTGTAAGTGCGTCAACCTCTATATACGAACTTAAACATTAAAATATGCAGTAGGCCTTGAATAAAGCACTAAAGTATAAATGAAATTATATTTATGGACTTCTTTGCACATATGTACTTAATATAAAATAGGTGATAAAACTTTCAGGATATGCATATGTTAAATGTATGTTCTGGTACATATTTGGTGCTTGCTTACGCATTTATGGGAGTGGACGTTTTAAGATAATCGAATCCTTACAATCAAGTTGCAATGGTATTTGTCTGCATACTTAAAATTTTGTTCCCTCATTTTATTGTCTTATAGTTAGTAATGTTTTGTATATAATATTTTGAAGAAAATTATTCTGGACAAACTAGTAGATCAAATAAAGATTGCAAGGACTGTGGGACAGCACAATAAACACACTGTTCGGATTACTCCTTCCCCGCGAAGTATTAATTAATTCGGGACGACACGTGTTTCGGGAATGCGTGGATTCCCATTATAAAGTCGAATTACCGAATGAGCGCAAAAATAACTTATACTAGAAACATGCACTTCTTTTTCTTCTCCCTTCAATCCTTCTACCTATCTCTAACATATGTACAACCTTCTCCCACACCCCGGACGCAAAAATTCTTAGAAGGACCACCCGAGCGTTCTCAAGTATATTAAAAAAATATTTAGTTTAGTTTCTACCGTTTATTTATTCTTATTATCTTATTATTATATCGCCTGCATCACAATTGAGATAGGGCGTGGTAAAACGTTATCGGAGACAGATATGAGCAAGATTCTTACGTTTACACAAGAAAATTACTCGAATCAAGAAATTGCAAGGAAAATCAATCGAGATCTTTGGACGATTAATGGTTTCCTAAAAAATCCCGAAAATTACGGCAAAAACCGAAAAAGTCCCACGGCGAGGGTAAAAACGGCTAGAGAACGGAGGTTAACTTTCAAATTCAAAATTATCTGAACGTGCAATTAAGAAAACAATTGGGACTTCAGCAAGTGTACGTACAGTCCGTCGAATAATCAGAAAAATGCCCCATCTCGGACGACAAAAATTTAAGAAAAACCACATTTATTTCAGCATCATAGAGATGCTCGGTTATCATTTTGTGGTGGTCACTTGACCTGGAAGGAGGAATGGAAACAAGTCATCTTTAGCGATGAGAAAAAAAAATTAATTTAAATGGACCCGACGGTTTTCAATACTATTATCATGGTCTGAGGATGTTATCCCGTCGCCATGCGACCGTCGGTACAGTAATGTGTTGAGCAGCAATTTCTTTTTGTGGTGTGATAGATTTGGTTGTCTTGGAAGGACGGCAGAATTCAGCCGATTATATTCACCTTTTTGAAATTGAAAAAATCAATTTTGATGAACTATTTCAAGGCCAATGGATTTTCCAACAGGATAAGATGTGGGTTGCTGAGAAAAATGTGAGTGTCCTAAACTGGCCAAGTCCTCTCCTCAGATATAAACCATATTGAAAATGTTTGGAGATGATTAGCAGGAAAAATTTATGCCGGAAGAAGTTCGAAGATAGGAGAGGCCTTATTGCAGCAATTGAAGCTGCTTTTGATTCAATACCGATAAGTAATTAAAAAAAATATATAATTCTTTAGGAAATAGGATGTTTGAAGCAATTCGATGTAATGGGGGACCTACGAAATACTAATAATGTATAAGTTAGAAATAGAAAGTATCCATTTCATTATTTTCCTCTGTGTATGAGGGTAAAGAAGTGTCCCTGTTAAAATAGGCACTGTATAGAAAAAGATAATTAATTATTTTCTATTTGAGCGTTTCTATTTCGTACTTATCATTAACTAACTTGAAACTTGGAATAACTATCATCAAAATTATTTCAAATCAATAACAAAACTATATATTAGTCAATTTTAATGAATATTTATATACAAGTATCTTGTTACCGATTAAATTTTTGCAACGATTGATAGTCCTTAATCACAATTAAACACTTTATTTCCCATGATAATAAATAAGAGAAAAGTATTTTTTTCTTATTTCCAACGTTTCCAATTGCATGATTAACGTAAGATTATTGTATTCAACAATCAAAAGTCATATCTGCCTTTGAACAACGTCGAAAAATAATGTAATGATCATTTTTAAAATACGGTTATATATGCATATTTTGTCAGATTTCGCAATTTGCTATTAGAAAGCGATATGTACTTATTACAACTATATACATTCGCGCATGTATGCCAAATAGAATCCACTATAACTATTAGCAAATCTTATTATATAATAAATAATGAATTAAAAGCCTATCAGCATCGAGTGAAACGTATTTTTCAAGGCTATAAATATACGCTACCCATCCTTGGTACGTTAACTTTGTTGTAATATTTTACAACAAGCATGCGCTTGCTGTTGTACCTGACGATTTTCACGTAGACTATCGCCTCAGCATTCATACATACATATACATACATATTAAAATGGTTATGGTGATGGATCTTTTATAGATCATACACACTTCAATATTTTAAGCATGCGTTGGTGCCTTTATGGGCCACACCATTTCCTTGTATGAAATATTTATGTGGGAGTCGGTATAATGTAGTAGCGAAGGTAGCCAGGCGTCAAATCGTGTTCGCGTACATTGACCTGGTTCTTCAATATCATTCGTAGTAGTACAGTGACAATCCATTGTACGTAAATTATCTAAATTCCCTTTTTATCTATTCATGGATTCCATCAGCCTTCTTCCCAGCCTTTTTCAATTATTAATTCGTACTTTATCTTTGCAGTCTCTTGCAGCGACGAATAGCACACACGTATCCGAGTTGGCATTGGTACGAAATATTGTCAATTATTATTTGAACGAGGTCGACAGGTAAAGATATTGCATCACCGTGTGAGCGAGCACGTTGGAGGACTTTGCGAGAAGATTAATAAAATGCGAAGTCGTTACTCCTGGTATTGGATTGAGGTTGCTTTTTTGTCATGTGGTTTTTGGATACTTAGAATTTTGGGTATCAGCTCCTATGTCGTAGGTGAACTGCGGTGAGATTTGTCTAATGAACGATATAATGCCATGATCTGGTTGATCGATTCGTTTGATTACCATTTATTCTTTCTTGCAAATACTCTGCCGCTATCAGATCTACTGACAACCATTCGTATTATGCATATTGTTGTTCGAATCTTTAATCGTTATTTCGTAGGTAGGTTTACGCGCGAGAATTTAATATTTAAATTATTCAATTCTCTCAACCGATAAATTAGTCCAGCCGGAGACAGTTGGCGGTAAGTAAAATATTTCCTTAGATACACTTTATTACTGTAAAACACATACCAAATATACAACATTACATAGACAGGGGCTTTAAGAAACGTGGTAAGCGAATAAATCAAGATATCTGGAGATATTCGGAAGGAAGAATAACATCAGGGTAACTTCATGCGTCGAGGTTGCCGATATAAGAAGAATCCCATACCTTAGATACACTTTATTAATGCAAAACATATATACAACATCACATAGAAAGGGGTTTTGAGAAACGTGGTAAGCTAGTGAATCAAGATATCTGGATATATTCTGAAGGAAGAATAACGTTAGGGTAACTTCATGACAGGTTGCCGATATAAGAAGTATCCTGTCGGCGCTTACAACAAATAAAATTGTTGAAAAGAAAACGGCTGTGCTACAAGTGACTAGAGTGAAAATTGCGGGTTATTTGAAACAATGGGGATATAGTCGTTGTTTGTCTTTGAACCGTCGCTTTGTATTTTGAGCGAAACAAGTAATTCGTTGGAAAAATTAATCATTAAATTAATGTAAATTTTGCCCATTTATATCGTCGCTTTCTTTTAGGAAGAAAACAGATTTTGGAGCAGAGGAATTGAGGAAAATTGGGAAAGAAAATTAAGAAGACTTTATTTTTACACACAATTTGGGTAATTAAGTTATTTAAGAAAATTGTATTATTTTTTGTTAATTTCTAATTATAGTAAAATCAAAATTTAATGTTTTATTGGAGTTAATTAAAATTTAAAATTTCAGCCATTTAAATTGTTTATTTCCGCGTATGCCTAGTAGCATCTAGTGAATGTAACTAAGGAATCCCCTAGGACAGAATCTATCCGTCACTTTAACACACGACAATAAGGTAAAGACCTATTCAGGAATATATTTTAAACGTAAAAATTGAAGTGGGTAATTCTAGAACTATGCATCGAATCTATGAATTTAACACCGAAACCATTAGAAGTAACGAGTTGCCAATTTGTTCTATGCCAAACCCATACAGTTTGTTGTACATCGCCTGTTTTATTCGGATATTATTTACACTTTTCTTATATACAGAATTGTGTATATAAAATTTGGAGGTGAAGAACTATTGGTTTGTTGGATTTTATTGCCTTCTTCCATGTTCTAATATTCTAATAAGTATGCATTCTTAATGAACTAGATTTTAGTTGCTTTAATCAAGATAAAGTGATTATAAAACAAACACTGATGGTGCACATTAAACTTATGCAAACTATAGAGTAATAACACAATATGTACAGACGAAAAATGCATATAAACCTTTATAAACTTAATGGAGAAAAAGTACTTTGTTGTAAATCATAATTAACATAGACGAAAAAAATATATACTAAAAAAGAATTATGATACACAATATGGACAAGCCTTTCAACAAATTTGCACATTTAGTATACGGATTAAGATTGTTGTCCTAGAATGAATAAACAAGAACCAGAATTGGGTAAAAAAACTGACAACCCATTAGCAAGTAAAAGTCGTAAATTTGTTGTTTGTTTCCATTTAATTAAAAACAGTAGCCGTTTGTCACCTTCTTAAATTCTGTCGCCACAAAAAGTTGTCGAGGCTTCTGTATTACGCTATGTTATAGAATCAGGAATTTCTTTATGTTTCGAAAGTATATAATTAGAAAAAAACAAATCAGTGCAATACTTATAAAATGTATCATTTTCAATTGCAGACTTACTGCATACCGGGCTGGAAAATCAACATGTGGTAATGGGAGCAAAATAAAATAATAAAAACGTCCTGGTTGCTAATGTAGTATATCTACGTCCAATACTCTCGCGAATACCAGCTTCTCCATCAATCCGATGTTGATGCGACGTTCTAGCTATAGTACAAACATTGAAACACGATTCTAAAATAATTTTCTATATCTGTATATTGGTATATCATTACGTGCGCTCTTCAACTTAATATGTCACGCTACAAATGCTTAAAAATAGACACGTAACAACTAACATACATTCATGTAATCAGAGCTCGCACAACACGATACCTATCGTTAATGATACGTCTGTTTTTATTTAAGCGTGTAAATCAGTTAAACATGCTATAAATATAAATCGACAGGGTGATTCTTCTTTTGAACTAAATATAGAAACAATATCACTTACACATACCTATAGGTTAATTCCAATTATTCATTTCGTATTTAATCTGTTCGCCTAACAGATTTTCAGATATTAGGGGCGGAAACAATAATTGTATGATGAATTTTACGAGCCATATAAAATATTTACGTTCACTCAAATACATACACATAATGCGGCTTTTAAATATAATTAACACATATAGTGTCGTGCTTGGCCGGTGCTCGAGTAGTGTTAGGGTTGCGTGGTGTCATGTTTCGTATCAACGTAATTTGTCATGAATTCCGACGATCATGTTTTTTTGGTTATAATGCCTTACATCGTTTGATTAGATTAATATGCATTATTGAGATGAATTAATAATGTATTACGGAGAACACATGTTGATCTCTCCTTTCGGTAGTAAGTTGAGGATTATTTTGAGACCAATAAATATTGTTGTTTGGATTAAATATGCCATTATTTGTAAATTTCGTTTCACCCTTAAATAAAATTGTACTAGAAACCTGCGGATTATTATGTGTTTCTCTCAAGAACCATCTAGCAAATAATAATCTTCTTTAACGGTCGTGAGCATACAACGTCTGACTAGTGCTGCATTTAAACGATTGTTTAAGAATTAGGTGAGGTTTTTCTGTGGTAGCATTCGCTTGAAATCTCGCGTGTGTTTTCGGTTTGTAATTTACATACCCTAAAACCCTTTCCTCGTCTTCCGGTTTAAATTTCTTTTCTGCAGTACATGGTTTACTAAAGGCTCCGTATTTAATTAAATTATTTTCCACCTTAGAAAATAACCTCTTATCAGGCTGCCTCCTTTCCATGTAGCGTTGGTGTTACATTTCACTAGTTTCAATGCTATTTTGATTGCTAGCATAATAAAAAAGCATATCATTCTTTTCTTGGCAGCCTTATTTTACTGAATTTATTGAATAAAACTACCAAAAGGATTTTGCTACTCATCTAACTTACTCAGCCTTTAATTTTTAACAACTAAATGCGTTTGCCGTATTTGTTAGTCAAACTCTACTTATGAATTAATAGAAATAATAATTGTTTATGTCATTACAAGTCAAAATCTAAAAGAGATAAATATACCAAACATGGTATCAATGAAATCAGAAAAAAGTGAGCATTTAAATGACACCATGGCCAACTATGACTTCCGTTTAGAAAATACCAGTTTGTATTATATCTTCAAAATAAAGAGGGCCATGGATTTTTGAATCACATTATTAGATTCTACAAAAAAAACTATACTGGAAACAATTTTCACCTTTATTTTATCTTTAGGGGTTGTGGACATATTTGACGATGAAATTTTTGGAAGTTTTCAATTTTCTTTGAACATCTTACAAACCTTGCATTGGATAACAAATGTGACACTAGCATCGACTATTACTCTTTTTCTGAGTAACTTAGTCCATTTAACCGATTCTGTATATTTAATATTAAGAAAGTTACCCATATACGGAGGTAGAAAATGGGCACTGTATATGACACGTGCATGTATCTAATACACAATGCGTTCCATCCGTATGTATAAAGCATCGAGAGGACGCCTTCTTTCATTATTTATGAAACGATATTAATAAATCAGGAAGTTGAAGGTTCCCCTGAAGGTTGTTAAACCTCTATGATAATTCCCTTACCGTAAAAAAGATGCCAGAATACCCCATATTTGTATAGTAAATTTCAATCGATTGTCCCCGCTAAAGTTCAAAGAAATCAATATTTGTATGCTTTAGAATATTTTCACTATTTATCTGAGTTACTGATGCAATATTTTTGCTGGTGAAAACAAAATAACTCTCAGACAAACTGAATTAATATTCTAGTCTGTTGTTTTAGTAATTTCTGAATGGATATGATTTATGTATGTATATTTATTTACACGCCTTGAACAGAATCATAAAGTTCTTATTTACTTAAAACATTACAGGTGCATTTACTTGTTTAATTAGCAAAATAGCAAGTGTAGTAATAAATTCTTTTCAACCATTGTTACAGACAGAACACGTGTAATTCGTAAAACTTTCCATTAATATACAACTTACATGGCCATAAAAAGAACTATTATCTAATTAGGTCATGTACCGTTTATGGCATTACAAACGGTAATCTAACGGCATAAATAATGTTTCGTCATAAAAAATGTATAAATGATTTTGTTTATTGTGTTGCCAAAGTTAAAATGTTCACGCTCGATTTTTAATTTAATACGCAAATAAGGTACAAATTTACTTACACGTAGTTGAACTGAAAAGCAGGTTTGTTTATGCATTATGCATCATAAAAACGTTTCTGTGCTGTGAAGTTTTATAGTTGTTGCTTAGTGTTTTAGTACTAGAACTAGACTACGTTCAAATAAAAATGAACCCGCAAAATATGCGAATTAATGCATCATGATATTCCCTTCACTCCACACTTCCCTCGCCAAGTACAGTCCCAAATTGTAAATCATATTGATTAGGCTCATTTGCAGATTATACTAACTTTTTGTTTCCGAATGTACACGCAAAAGACGACGATGGTGCTCGATTAACGTTTAGTATGCACCATGACTGATTTGAAGTAATCGAAACCGTGATTTCGGTTAAAGGATCTACCCTCGGCCCACTATTGTTCCTTATATTCATTAATGATCTCAGAAATCATATAACTCACGGACACCTATTTAATTATGCTAATGACAACTCTATAATTGTTGCTTCTAATAACGCAGAGGAGCACAGAATAAAGGTTAAAACAGTAGTATTACAAATGGAGCAATGGTGTGGAAACAATCTTGTATTGAATAAGGAAAAAGCTAACGTACTGAATTTTACCATAGCGAGGACCAACATGCATTATATCACCTCCACGAGATTCCTCAGCGTATATATGGATGAGAAATGGGCTTGGAAGCCCCAGATTGCAGATTGACCATATTTTTAGCAAAATAAACGCAATTATGTGGGTTAGGCAAACTTTACATATTTCTCAATTGTTAATAATAATAATAATAGAATATATTTGGCCCAACAGGGAAACTCCTAAAGGGCGTTATAAAACAAAAACAAAACAACAATACACGAACTACTAATACATAAAGATCATAGAGATGTATAATATACATAATAATTGAAATGATTTAAGTAAATCCATGCGTATCTGCTGTTGTGGAAAGTAAAAATAAATTTAAATTTAGCGCAGCTCCGACATGAAGACGTCTTCGTATATTCTATTGGCATTCCTCGACGAGTGAGCGATGGGAGCACGGAGCAAAATATTTGTTCGACCAGTGGGAAGACCAAAAGTTTGGCATGTTCTTGTTTGTTTGTTCCGTTGTACCACAAAACAAATTTCTCGTCGTCAGTGCACGAGCGACAGGCATTCCTCCGACGCGCACTGATTCCGAAACAGCTGTCTGTCCAGGAATGCCTGGAACTATACAATAAGACGTGTTGTGTGATCCCAGAAGTATATTAATATATTTTTTATATACTTCATCTTTTCTTATATCTATATGTTAATTGTATTTTTTACTTTGACGGTGCTCATATCTCTGTGTGATCAAATATATTATTATTATAATTAAGTTGATATTCAGGAACTGGTAATTCTCGGAACAATAAACCAGGAGTCACCGTAACCACGCTTGCTGCGGTTTGATTCTCGTTAGATACTATTAGAAAAGAAATGTTAGCGTTCAAAATACAAGCAGACATAATTGGATGGTAAAGCAGCAAAGAGATGTAAATAGAATTAAATGTACGCAACGCGAATAATAATTTAGCGACACAAAGACAATGTGCCATAACAATATAAATGATGCATAAAGAAGTGTAAACCAACCAAACAACAATGGATGGAAGCTATTCGCAATACGATGAATATTGTATTTCTTTTTAGTTGTATTGTAAATACACTGTTAAAACTACGTCTTTGGTAGTAATGTTATGTTAATCCTTCTTTTATAAAATACGTATGTACACCTATTTACGAAACAACTAAATAATATACATTATACCCCGTGTCCAAACACTAATACGTGAACTCAAATAAATTACTCTAAACTTATAGAGTTGCTCAATTTGCACCAACAGCCAGTGGCAGGCATGTAAAAATTTACACACACAAATAAATTATAATAGGTATATATATGTTACGGGCAACTTGATTAACCGGGCAGTATTAATATGGACCGATCATTATGAATAATGACCAAGAAGGT
>JARFOC010000328.1:97921-117163 GCA_031763485.1 Osmoderma eremita | reverse complement strand
TGATTTGCTCATTCTTGCTTTCTTGGGCTTTGGAAAGCCTGAAGTGTGCCATTCCATGCTCTGGCGTTTTGTTTCCGAGTCATATTCGAACACACAACTCTCATCACCAGTAATGACTCGTTCCAAAAAAATTTCTGTATTTGCAGTCGATTCCAAAAAGTCATGGCACCTTTCTCTTCTGATGTCCTTTTGTTCCTGCGAAAGGTTTTTTGGAACCATTTTCGAGCAAATCTTTCTCAGTCCCAATTCATTGATCAAAACTTGATGAACGGTGGTGTGAGACAAATTCAACTGTTCCCTGATCATTCTGACCGTCAACCGGAGATATGAACTCATAGGATCGCGAATTTTGTCGACATTGCCATCGGTTCTTGCAGTGGAAGGCCTTCCGCTGCGTGGCTCATCTCCCATCGACACTCTTCCTTCTGAAAATGCCTTAAACCAGCGAAAAACATGGGCTTTTGACAAAACACTGTCTCTTTGCAAAAGTTTCTGTTGCACTTTGCCCGAGCCTGAAGCAAAACCTGATAGCACACCGTTGCTCGAAATTAATGTCTTTCATTTGTAGAACCCACTACGAAAACCGAGTTCACGGAAAGAACTACAAGGGACAACCAAATGACTTGATCGAGTTCAAACTTGCACTGAACGGGTATTACAATGTCCACTTGTCGCTCCTCCATGTCCCGTGCTTCCCCTGTTGCCATATCAAACGTTACGTTGTCAGTCTCATTACTTAATTTACACATCTCGTATGTATAAAATTAGATCCACAATAGGTGAGGCCTTTATGTTAGCATTGTTGACATTGATTCATAGTGCATACGTTTATATTGCAATTTAGCCTGCATTTAAATTGATAAATAAACGCATTGATTAGTGCATGAACAAACGAAATAATATTAAAGGAATGGAATGCAGATGCATGTTTATCATTGAAGTTATATGTACGTAATTATTATATGCAGGCACTACGTTTAACTGCCTGAAGGAAATGCAATTTAACTACGAAAAAGTCTTTGCCACAGAAATGGGTGTTGGCTTTTATTTTTATTTATTGAATATTTGAATACTTAGTTGAATTTAATTTTGAATTTAGAAACAATAGACCGGTATGCATCACAACATTTTTATACGGTGAGCACGTAAAGGTTGGAATAAATTCATTTAAAATTCAGGTATTTTTTTCTCAAAGAAACGCTGGGACTTGTGGATTTTTGATTTTAGTTGGCGTTTTTCTCATGATTATTTCATGTATACAGGCTGATCCAAAAACATGTTATGACAACTCACTTACCTGCATTCAACTGTTTCCGAAAAAAAAATGTATAAAAATTCTATGTAAATAATACTGTTGGCAGGAACAGTTGACTCATATCTTAAGTGACTTTGTCTTAGCAAAACTTATTACGGTAATCTTTCTTTAATGGTACGAATAGAGATATTGATGATTGGATATGGGAATAGGATGCGCACCCAAAAGGAAGTTTGCGAAATGTTTAATGCCAAGTATCCTCACAGAGAGCCAATATGTCAACAAGATAAAAAAAATATCGTGATTTAGGTGACATCATGTATAATTATACGAAAGGTCGGTTTACGGTATCAGAAGATAAACAGCTAAATATATTACTGGCTGTTCAAGAAGATCACCATAAGCCTATAGCCGCAGTATTGCTTTGGAAAATCAGGTCTGCCAGACATCCTTCCTAAAGTATTTAAAGGAAAATAAATGGCATCCTTACAAAGTCCAGTTGGTTCATGAACTAAATGAAGATGACCACGACAGACGACGACTTTAATTTTGCGGGATACTCTTGAATTTGTGCAATAACGATCCACAGTTTTCAAAACGAATTGTATTTTCGGATGTGGCAACGTTTTGCCCCAATGGAGGCGTAAATAAGCAAAGCTGTCGGTATTGGGATACTGAAAATCCCCGCTGGATAATGGAATGTCATACCCAATATCATCAGAAAGTTAATGTGTGGGCCGGCATTGTTGAAAACAAGACTTTGGGGCCCTTTTTCTTTGATAGGAACTTAAATGGCGACAGATATTTAGAATTTTTAGAAGATGACCTAGTACCATGTCTTGCCACTTTATACCCCGATCCAGATGATCCTGACACACCAAGCGATTTCTTATGGTATCAGCAAGATGGAACTCCGGCTTATTACCCCTATAGATTATTTTCTGTGGGATTATCTTAAGTGTAAGGTCTACGTTAACCGACTGAACAACATCAAAGACTTAAAGAATATGACAAGAGACGAAATGAGATTGATAGAACCTAACATAGTTAATAACGTTTTGCAGGAATTTCAATATCGTCTCGGATACTGCCAGGAAGTTGGTGGAGGTCATTTCCAACATTTGATAATATAATTTTTATTGTTTATTGCATTTTGCTACTACTTCTAAATAAATAATAATATGTTCATGTTTCAAGTAACAATGCTGTTTTCTGGAAAACAGTTGAGTTCAGGTATAGAATATGATACATAAAATACGTTCAGAATCTGACGTAGAATTTAAAACTGAAATAAAAAAGGTGTTTCCATTTTGAAAAAATAAGTAAGTTCATCAGAAAAACGGCAACTAAAATCAAAAATCGACGGTTCTCAGCGTTTTTTCGAGAAAAAAAAACCCTCTGAATTTTAAATGAATTTATTTGAACCTTTACGTGGTCTCTGTATATAAGTACCCATGATATAACCTTCCAGACAAGTAAGTACATACTTCTTACATAAATTATTAGTATTGGATATCTATAAAAGCATCAGTAGGTACACAAGTAAGGTCCGCCACACCTTGTTATTCTAGCAGCTGATTATTAATTGAATAGACAAATAGGATGACACGAAATAGTATTTTATTATTCAAGACATTCAATAGCCGTTTAGAGATATTATATCGTAATAAATTCATATCCAGGTGAATTCGTCTAAGTAATCGATATATAGAAATGCCACAACACAGTAACAGTATAGCCTTGGGTCAATACATTATTGACTTTCCCTATTTCCCCAATTTTTGTAATATAGATATCTGACTTTCGTATAGGTTTAATTAGAATGTAAATAATCTCGTATTAATTACATTAGCTTATGTATCAGAATCTTAGTTGTGACCGCTTGCAATACTTTACTGCAGCGATTATAAATAGATAATACAAATTGTGATGTAGAAAGTTCTGTGATTATGTATTTTCCTTAGTGTATCTATATTTATTCAACAATAAAATTATTATTGTTTTCTTTTATGTATGAATAGAAAAATCATCAGCCTGTTTGGATTATAAAACTTTGACGTGAATTGGGCGATATAACGATGTTTGAGGGGGAAGTATAGTTGAGCCCCTATAAAAGCTAAATGTATGAAAAGCACCAGGAACAGATAATATAACACTTGCAATGTATTTGGGAAAAGAAAGAACAGGAAAGCGAACAGAGATGCTGAATGAAATAATGAAGAACATGAAAATAGAGATATTATAATTGTATGATGAAGGGAATTGTATGAAAGATGTATGCAGATAAAAAATATGTAAATATTTGTCGCGGTAAATTATTGAAGGTAAATTAATCTTTTTGATATTAAATTACCTTGCATGCCATAATCACATACCAGGCAGGCATATACAATGTAATGATTAAATTGTAACTCATAAACAATTAGAGAAACGGACTTGCAAAATGCGGAAAATTAACGATTAGAATCATTTACAAGAAGTTTTTATCATTTAAGATTTCGATAACGTATCGATGCACACATATACATAGGTTAAAAAAAATCGTTTTGAGAGTTGAAATTATTATCTTGCACAAAATGAACATTTTCACATTGTAGAACACATACACCACTGCTTTATGTGTGTATTATTAGTGCAAGTTGAGTGCATAAGAATAATCAACTGTTTCGCAATTGTGTTCTAGCATAGTACTTACATTAATTACAATTACAATTGCAAGAGCTTGATCTTAAAATAATTCCGAAAAGAATTGTTGCAGGTCACTAATAATTGCAAATATTGCTTTTGACGCCATACCTATTACAATATTTAACAAATGGTTGTTGCGCATAATATGTGTCCATTAAATATACAGTGTGATTACATAGTTCAATAGGAGGCATGCATTTTATACTTCGGGAATAGACGCACCGGGTGCTGCCACCTGACAACCGACGCCTGTTTCGTAAATTTCGGCCTTTCTGACAGTATACTTACTCAAAACATTTTGACGTACAAGCGATATTTGTGTTACTTACAGTGGCCTAAAAAATCATCTTGGCCAAAAACTGGAATTAACTCGTGAACATTTTCGTGTCATTATTTTTTTACAATTTTCAACGGTGCCTAATATGTTCTTGGAGTTTACAGTAAGGTCGAATTAAAAAAAACGCTTTTCTGGTTACTGAGTAGTAACAGAATACTTCAGTCAACTTCCGAAGGAGCTAACAGCATGTTCAGTGACAGGAATAAATGCTACAGCGCAACATCGCAAAACATTTCTACAATGGACCGCGCATAATGGAAGTTAAAATGTAGAATATATGGTAAAGTTATGCAGCCATCCAGTCTTGATTTTTAAAATGCAGTTTCCAGATTTATTTAAAAATGTCCTACGGAAGATCAATTTAGGTCATTAGAAATTAGATATCTTTCTTCTTTTGTAAGTACTCTAGTATTATTTATAATAGTATTTGGACATCAAACAATAAGTAAATAAAGATAAACGAGCAGATAACATATGTTCATATTTTACAACATATACAAAGGAAAATGTTACAATGTTCCCCCAACGTTATTTGCAAAATAGGTTTCGGTACACAAAACTTACGTCTCAAAAACAAAAAGAGCCAGCGTGTGCAATGAATGTGTGTACACAAAATGTGCGCGTTGAAAAGATTATTCTGAAATTAATCTTATCAAAGATTTATGGGACCCGTGTACTCTAACTTTGATGACCCCGACGAAAAAAAAAACACGTAAAACTATTTAATCTATGGATTATGATCCAGGACGTTTTAGAATTAAGATCTGTTTAATATAATACTGGAATTGCATACAAATGTAAAATGTATTTTCAAAACTTGTCAATATTATTTTTACTTAAAACTGTAGTAAATACAAGTAGAGAACTTTTTGTAGCTTTTCTTTCAGAAATTCTGAAGAAAACTCTATTTCTCTAGTTAGAAAAGTATCATGCTTTGTGTGATCGATCAAAATAAAAATAAACCTGAGAACTGTAATAATTTTAAAAACCCACAATCAGTACTATGGTTAGTTTTTGTTTACGCTTAAAAATACCTTCTATGAATTCTGAAAAGTAATAAATTATTTCCGATGCAAAATTAGAATTAAACGTAATAAGTGTTAATATAACAATAACAAAAAGAGCATATGGGCTAATGGGTAATAATATGAAACAAAAATATCAACATGTAAGTTGCAAGACCTTTTTTTAACCAATGGGAATTGATGATACATTCAAATATAATAATTTAAGAGTCGATAAACAATGGAGTTCCAACAGTATTGGGGTAGCTTCAAAACGAGTGCCCATCCCCGTGACCTTGACCGGAACAGCTGAATATCACAATACACTAGTGCTAAGCGTTTTCTTTTATAATAAAGGAATTGCATCCAAATGCATATGCCCACGGAACTGAGTAAGAGGTGTATATTTCATTTTTACCGCCTATTTTATTTAGAAATGTATAACAATGTTATTAGCGGCGATTGCAGTTAACGTGTTAAATAGTAATTTCAAGACGCAGATAAACATCTGAATTGATTATGAAATATTAATATTTCGGTTTGGAAAAAGGTTTGTTTTTTCATAATTATTACAAGAGCGATGCATGCAAAAAGACTAGATACTCACATCATTAATAGCCCTGATTTGCTGCGATTGCCATAACACACGACACTGATTCACATGTAAATTATTTCAATTACAAACTTGAGTTTTTTCCTAATAAAAATCGAGCGAAATCGCTATCGGCGAACGTGGAGCGTACGAAAAACGCTGGAAAAAATCGCGACACCGGATGACAGTTTTCAAAAAAAGTCATATGAGGTTGGGTGCATACCGATCGAAATATGTGAAAAACACAGACCGTTCTCCGGATTTTATTATGGGTTTCTTTCAGTGCTTAACTGAACCGTATTCACCGCACCAAATTCGTACGTTCAACATGGAAATAATCGATATTTGAACCACACACTCTAGAACGAACACAAACTCAGTTTATCTTTGACAGATTCCGTCCTTTTGCTCTTATTGGTCCGCTGGTATGCACATGCGTATGCGGTTTATTACTTGTGTGCCTAAATATTTGAAGGGGGTACAGAAAAAGGCGAATGGGCGGTATGCCTTTTCTTTACTAAAGTATCAACATAAAATAGTACTACTTCAGTATAAATGATTATGTATCATCTAGATAAGCGTTAATTTCTTATCTAGATGTATTCTAAAAATAAATTGATAAATAATTTGGGAAATATAGTTAAAATATTGCTCCTACTTGACTACAACATTACTATCAATTTGAACACGCATTTATATTCATCTTTGTAGTAAGTGAAATTGTAGCAAAACAATAATCTATCCTTTGGAACCCTACTATTGGAGTTAACTTTATTCAAATTTTGTTGTTGCCAGTACTCGCATAATTTCAATTTACCAGTTCTTGATATGTAACCAGCAAATACATTCACTCAAATTTAATCTAATCTCCTTAATATTTAAAGGCTTGTAAAAACAAATTATAAGCGGTTATTGACTTCGGGATATACTATACCCTGTTTAGCAATCCTTTTCCGTTTTTGATATACTTCAACGCCTGAATTAATCAAGAGTGTATTAGTGTCATTTGTAATCCATACGGTCTTCCGGTGTCGTTGGAAACAAAACATGTTTTGCATGTTCGGTAGATATGTTACAAAATTTTAGAATTAGTCTGTCTAAAGATATAAGGATTATCCATTTTAGGACTTAATACTCTGTCTATTGTAATAACAATTTAGATAATTTACATTTTTGAGTAAATGTAACCAAATAATTCTTTTGTTATACAACGGAAAATCGCTATATGGTTAGACAGACTATAAGGTATAAATAATTGTAGTTTTGTTCCTAGTGATGATTTGCCCTATCTTTTACGAAATCAATCAATCATAATTCATTTCTGGCTTAATTCCTGACAATCTGATAGAACATGATGATCACCTATGTAACCTGTGATTTTTTGCAATCTAGTGAATTTGATTTTTATAAGTTACCAGCGCTGGATTTGAACTAGACTCCTCTACCATCTACCAAATTATTTTTGTTATATTTTACTTACTTTTACGAAGTAGTATCACTTTTTAGCACTCAGCTTTGTTATTTAATAAACAGTGTCTATCGCAAAATTTTACCGTACAAATAGTTGTGTAGTGTGGTCACAGATGGCACGTTCTAACATTTTTTAGGGGATTCTACAGTTTACGCCTGCGTCAAATTTTAAGTGTCATAAAATGATAAGAGATTAATCGCTCAAAAATGGTAATTTAACGCCTTCTTTCCGTAACAGGCAGTCGCGTAAACAAAATTAATATAAATTGTAATATAATTAGTGGTAAGCCTATTATATAAATTTATTAAGTAGGAAAGACTTAAATTATTTTCTTAGGAAACACGACATTGGTAAGCAAAGGCATAAAGATGATATGTCTTATTTTTACTCAGCAAGCAAATACCATAATTTTTAATCACAATGAATTTTATATTATTTCACGAATTACTTGGGAATCTGTTTAACATTAAATAGCCAAATTTTGGACGTTTAATCTTCCACCCACATAGCACAATTCAAATTTGCCGTAATTATTTTTAGTTGCTAATTTCATGCTTTAACGTTGAAGTTACTAAAAATAATAGCGGTAAATTTGAATTTTGCTCTGTGGACACCAATATTTTGTAAGTTTAAATTTGTCCGCGATATTTGACGCAAGCATAGACCGCAAATTCTCTAAAAGATTTTACTGTTATCGCGTGGGACATCTTATTTGTTACTCTGTATGCAAAATACAGCAGATTTTTAATGTATATGAGTAGCGTTGGCACTGCGAACGTTAGACCAGTAGCGCGTGCTTCCATGAGTTACAAAGGGTTCAATAGGTAATAAATGTAAATAATCACTTACCGTTTTCGGTATGCAGATGCACAACCTGTATAAGTTCGGTTAAATATTTGCAGCATCAGGTATGTTTCAACAGTTTCATCATGTAAGTGTGGTCGGTGAAATTAAACGTTACATTACATGCAATCAATAGACGTTTTCGATTGTACCATTGGTTTTAACCAGGTATCATTCGGTTATAACTAATAATTTTCGAATGTTTTTTTTCTGACGTTACCGTTACAACTGGGTTGAACCAAAGTAATAAACGGTATCAACGATATACATAACCTCCGCTTAGTGTTGGCTTTGTTCGTTTTCACCATCCAAATGTAATCCATTTACATTTTTTAAGCACAGGCAAAACGTCCAAACTGCTGTTTGGGGAAAATTGAATATCATCCAACAGCATAATGCAAATATTTCTTTTCATTTGCTAAAAAGTAGATAACCATTACATTCGATCGGTTCAGTTTCACTTACTACCAGATTCCTACCTATTACGTCATGATTTAAACTCATTGGTTAACCAATTGTGTGCAATCGAAAACGTCTAATGTTAATACCAAATCGAATATAAATTGTCTATTCAACCCAACCCAATTTAAAATAAAATGTTATAAGCTATCTACATGTTTCTTACAATCAAATTTATTCCGGAACATTAAAGCTTTGCTACAAACTTTATAAATTATTTTAGCTCCATCATTCATTAAATTTGGAAATTCAGCGACAAACAACTTTATTTTGTAGGTTTTCGAGCGTTGTAATTGCGAGAATATTACACTGAATCGCACAAAACTTCAAACACAATCGTACAAAGAATATATATGGTCGGTCCGAAGAAAGATAGGTTACTAATGGTCCCCCGACTATAAGAAGTGCAGGGGCTGTGCACTTCTTCGACGCCGAACGCTCGCAGCACCAACTGCATAACGATTCTTAAAGAATTTTTAAAGCTTCATTGATTGTTCCGCTTTCTCATAGTAATGCAATATTTCTCTACCTTGTCACACACAGCTTTTATTTATGCTCACTTTAAACCTGTCAAGTGTCTATTTCTTATTATATTAAATAAAAAAGATAGTTTTCAAAACGATTTTATTTCACACGGCCATATTTATTAACTTATTTTGCTTTCTTTGATTTAATCTTCCTCATGTAAAATTCTAATTCCTTTCCTTCAAGAATGTATCCGTCGGCTCTACCACATTGGCCTGGTCGAGATGCCAGGCAAGCTGTAAGTACACAAAAAAAACCGTATTAGTATCAATTTGAATATAAATTAGTTTTACTATTTTTGATAATTCGTTTTGGGGGATCAGAGTAACTATGACAGCATGTTCATAGACCACGGCGTTATTCAAAACGAAAAAACACCTTATTCACGGCCTCGCTAAAGTTTTTCATCATGTTTAATTATCGAGGTACATTCTTGGAAATCATTGGCAGCCAAAGGGTAAAAGAATAAAAAAACGCAGGGTTTCATAAATTGGCTTAATGATAAAAGTATAAAGTATTGGTTAGATTATTATGATAATTAAAATGTTTTTGTTGTATAAGATGTTGTAGATAACGCCATAAATTACGAATCTGATGAATAAGCGAGTCGGTCATTAGTAAGGATGGGCTATATATCGATAACTGTTGCTAATAACAGTTATAACTATTTTAACCGGTTCTCGATTTTCGATATTAACAGTTACCAAAATAGCTGGGCTAACGCTCTATCCAATATTCTCTCAAGAACCGTTCTCGTTCTCGGTGCTCGTGGTCCGATATATACCACTGTTTATTGTTCATGTTTAGATTAAATACAAAGCGGCGGAAGTGGTACTTTTTTCCTCGTTGTTTTAAGAAACGTGTTTACATTGTATTCTCTCTTTTGGGCTAGTTGTCTTGGGGTTTTCTCTTTCTGTAAATGTGTTTGTATATAACCGCTCCCAACAGCGAAATGTTTGTTATTCCATCTAGAGAACTAATTATAATACATGTCCATTATAATATTACATCACACAGTTATTATGTACAGCATATTCGAAGCGCCAAGAACGATAATAAGGAGAACTGTTTAGAATAACGGTTATTGGAAAATAACGTGGCGGTGATAACGGTTATTGGAAAATAATGTCGCGGTGATAACGGTAATTTGAAAATAACCATTTGTCCCCTCCCTAGACATTAGGCGAGAAGCACCTGTATTCAGAAAAGCGCCATTCATTAAAAATCGTTCAAGCTGTATGTTAACCACAATCATTTTATATCACGAGCATAAATTAGGGGACCTCCTATCTATATCATCCTATACACAGTTCAAAAGAACCCTTACGTAGGAGTACCAACAAAGTACTTTAGATTAAGTAGTTGAAAAATTCATTGGTTGAGAGTAAAAGCAGTTGTTACAACATTTATTCAGTACTCACCCAATAGCCTCCCAGTCAAAAATTGTTCTTCAAGTGCAGGTTCAACTTTTGCAGTACGTTGTCTAACTTCATATTTTTTTTGAACTTTTTTGCTTCTCTTCTTGGCCATTAAAGCTTCTTCTGCTTCGGTCTAAAAATAATTTGAGTTCTCGGTATAAAAAAACAACTATTTTGATTGTATTAAAATTAAAACAATAGCAATATCAGTAGTGCAAGGAAGTGTTATCATTTAAACAATATACTAAAAAAGTATATGCCAATATCAAATGACACGCATGATTGTTCATCATATTAATACATATTTTTATTATTGAATAAGTTAAAATAACCTTCCACAATTTCTTTACAAGAAAAGTTATTTGTTTTTAAGTCATCTATACATGAGGAACAGTTTGAAAAAATACTGAAGACATATTCTTCATTTTAACTCAAAGTGGTGTTATTATTCTAATTTATTAAAGGAAACACCAAAATATTCCTAAACAATTACTTGTCATAGTTTTGAATAAAAATTAGGGTAGACATCAAACAAAGATAAAACACTCACCATTTTTGCACCCTTCTTGCGGGCGAGAGGTAAAATATAATGTCCTTCATACCATTGCCTGAACGGTGTTGCGTCAATTACAACAATTGCATTTTTTACCAAAGTCTTGGTACGAACCAATTCATTGTTACTGGCATTATATACTACATCAATGACACGCGTTTTACGCGTAGTACCTTCAGAACCCCAGGCAAAATTTCCAGTATCTAAACGCAGTGCTCTGTATTTGATATTGCCACCCCTCGTGCGTACATAATGAACTCTGCGGGGTCCAAGTTTTGTATTTGCGGCTGGACGACCTAATTCGAACTTCCTCTTCTTACGGAGCGGTTTCCGTTTGCCACCAGTGGCTCGTCTTTTATGCCAGTGATCCCGGCTAATACCTGAAAAATAATGATGTTATCAGCTTGAACAGGACATATAAAGTAAGAAGTTAAGATAAATGTATTTCAGAGCGCTGTGGAATAAGCATCTTCAGCACAAAAGTCTGTATATTCATCTCATCATTGTTTTCATACAAAAACACGTTTTCATATTATATATACATACATGATTAAGGTTATGTTATTCCGATAAAGTTCCATAAAAAAATAATTACTTTAAACACATTTTATAAATAGACATAATATCTATGTGCAATTATGATTTAGAAAATCGAATTAAAAATATGTGATGATACGCGATTTAACTTTAACCGGATCCACAAAACACTTACCCATTTCGCAGGAACAAGTGAAAGAGGGAAAGAGAAGGAAAGAACTAGCGGCACTGTGCTAGTCAAGTTGTTTACTTCCTTTCTCCTTACTGCCAACGTAGGAAACAATGAAAAAGAAAATTTAAGTCTAATCAAATTCGCAATGGTTTTTTTGTTTTACTTAATTATTGATTCTCTTGTTATAGTTCCAAATTAGCAATACTAAATTATATGTAAAATAAAAATTGAAAATGTAAATCACAAAATCTTACCTGGTTCATTTCTAATTATTGTATAGGAGAATGTTGGTAATCTGGTAATCTGTTTGAAAAATATCGACTGGATTTTTCAAAATGGCAGATGATGTGGAGAGCGACGATCAATGGTTATATGGTGAAAGTAATGAAGCTTCGTGTGCGGATCATGAAAATGTAAGGGAAAATGAAGAAGGTGATCTCGAAAATACAGAACGGTCCGAAGAAGTACTGCAGGTCAGTGTAATTTTGACGAAATCGTAATGTTGGTTATGTTGTCAATTAGCCCCGGCGTTCAATTTACTTATTGCTTTTATCATAGTCATTATCAATAAACTAGAGGTAAATAGTAATGTTACTGCTTCAGTTTGTTATAGATGCTTAGGTTCTGAGATAATAAATAGCTTGGAAAGTCTACAATAATAATATTGGTATTTTTCCATGAAAATGTTGATAATCCGTTTCTCGATATTTTTAACACTTGTATTGAACTCGATTGCAGAGTGAATTTTTGCCACCTGTGGATAAGTTCAGTAAGGGGTAAAAGATATGGCTAGATATTTTAGTTTGTTAGAACAGAATATGCATCACTCTGTTATGTTGGTGCTCGCAAACACAATGTTTTCCTCATATTTACCTAATACATATATACATCGGAGAAATACATTTCTTGTCTGACATATGCACAGCATGAGCGCATGTCCTTGGTATAATAATATTTTGTTAAGTGTGTATGTGGTACTTTCAAATATTGGTGTTAAAACATCGAGAAAAATATTATAAGTAATATTTTCATTGAAAAATACATATTTTGAGATGTCCATAACTTAAAAAGTATGTATATTTTATTTAATTGTGACTCTTCTGGACCTTTCCTCCAGAAGACTAAGAAATGTTTCCTTTGAAGTCAACTAGACTTTAGCCCATAGTTTCATTATGTGATTTTGTGTTCAGATTATGGTTATTAATAATTTTTCTTCAAGGATGCAAATACAAGCGCAGAATTGCCGGAGGGTGGTGCAGATCAGGCCGATCAAAATGACGAGGCCCAAAATACGCCCCCCGAAGACGGGGAAATTGAGAAGCAAGCAGGAGAATGCAGCGATAAAGAAGATTTCGATGAAGATAGCGATGATGATGATGTGAATGTTGTTATTGGAGACATTAAAACAAGTTCCGCATATACAACATTAAACATTAAAAGGGGAGGATTGCTAACGACTGCAAATGCAATCGAGAAGAGTAAACAAGTTCAGCAACCTGGGAAATTTTCGGTCGAGGAGTTTGATCAAGTTGGAACAATAAATGGAGTACCTGCTACAGAATATAATCTCGATTCACTTGAAGAGAAGCCGTGGCGTAAACCAGGTGCCGATATTACTGATTATTTTAATTACGGGTTTAATGAAGATACGTGGCGAGCGTATTGTGAGCGACAGAAAAGGTTTAAACATACTAGTGCTGTGATATTTATATAATTTTTTCAAATGGAAATTGTAGGTTGCGTGTTAATGAGTCTGGGGTGGGTTTGGCACCGATGAGCGCTATTGGGATACCGAGAGGTCCAGTGCCAATAATGAATGATAACAGTAAATATTCAGGAAATTACACAGCACAACGTAAGGCTGGTCCACCTCCAGGTCGACGTATGACTGGTTCTATTGATGTTATAGGAGGATCTGCCGCCCGGATAGGGACCACCATAGGAAAGATAGATGCACCCAAGGAGAATGTTATTCAGGTATACATAACCGTTCAAATCCTACTGCCGCTACACCAATATTCATAAATGGACGATGTGATGGTTGTTTATCAGGAGAAGTAATAGTTTTGTTAAATTCAAATTTTTTATATATTATGGTATAATATGGGTAAGATTTTATAATCAAGTTACATATCATTCTTCTCAATTCTGCAGAGTTAATCTCACCTGATGTAAGTAGAAATGTTTCTTTTGCCGTTTAATTAGTTGTTTCTATAAGGTCATGACTGCTGATAGACGGGAATATAGCCGTAAGCCACCGGGTTTCCCAGATATGTCTATGCCACCACCCAACTTTGAAGAATTTCAGCCTGAATACGGTTTTAATCCAGAACCCGAACCATTTTATGGAGGCTATGAACCGACTCAGGATTCGCAATGGGGTAGGTACAGTACAGGAGTAGCAATTGGTGAGTATCTTAGAGCGATCACAAATAAGTTTGCACCAAATGTTTATTTGAAAACAGAAAAAAAATATATGCTTTGATTATATTAGCTTTGTTTGATGACCTAATTCCGAGCGTGTGCAGAGATTCGGCGGATGCTTAGTATAGAATGTATCGTTCGCGGTGAAAAATTCTTGGATCAGATATTTTCTAAATTAAAAATTCTGCATTCTCAGATAGCATTTATCCAATCCCAGATTAGCTCGTAAGGATTTTACAGATCTTCTCTATTATACATACATACATATTGCACATATGTTTGTACATTTATTGTGTATACTGGAGCAATTTTGGATAAGCTGAATTTTGCCAAAGGACTTCGCAAATATTGACTGACTTCTGTAAAAATGCCTTCATCACCATCATCTTGAGATCATCAAGTTGCTTCAAACATTTTGGTGGTTACTCCACAAACTTGCCTAGCAACAGCAGCAGCTTCATGTTCATCAAGGTCTTGGGGATCATCTGTAATTATTTCAAAATTATTATTTTCATAATTTTAAATGTGCAGTGTTTACCTTCATGTGATGATGATGTTTCTGATATAGGTCCTAAATGGTTATTCCACTTTCCTGCTCTATCACTTGGTGAATTTTCTGCATAGCCTGTGAGTATGGCATGGGCTTTGGAAAATAAACCCTTTTAAATTTGAGGTTCAATAGTGCACTAATTGCTAGTCCACCCTCAATTAAATTACACGTATATCCTGATGTGTTCAGTCTTCCGAAGCAGTATTCACATGTTGCAGTCCCATGTGAATTTTTTTGAAAATGTTGCTAAAAATTATTTTTAGGAGGTGGCATTTTGATTTCAAATATTACACAACTCCTTAAGGCCGCTTCACAGAACCGAAACATGTCGCGGCAACATTTCTCTCACTAGGTCAGTGCTTAAACTGTCGCTGGTATCAGGCGACAGTTTGTGCTTTGTTTGGTTTTGTAGAATAAAGTGACAGAATTCCAAAAATAAAGAATCTCAAACATGGAAAAGAAACTGAAATACCAGTAAAAGTGAGAATTTGGACATATGACACACAAATTATGTATTATAACTCACCTTCACATTTTTTTATTTCATGTAAATTTCACGCCGCTAAAGTGGGTCAAGTTTACCGGTGACCTTTCGTTGCTCATAATTGGTATATTGTTACATTAGGATATCTATTAAAAATCAATTTAACCATAGATAACCATACAACATAACCTCATTTACTTCTGCGAAACCCAACGAAGTTGGGAAAATCCAACTACACTTACTGTCGCCAAACCATGATTATTTAAAAAAGTAGGGATTGAGGAGAATACCGAATGCTTGGCGGATCGGTTGTTGAAATGTCGCTGGCGACACGTTTTGTTATGTGAAGCCGCCTTTACTCTACTCAAGCTCCAACAACGACTCAAATAGCAATACCCGACATTTTTCAATCTGTATCCTTTTTTCCATTCTGGCGGGTAATAACGGCGCGTAATTTAAACTTAAATTACATTATCAGTTATCAAAAATGTGAGGCTATCATAAACTATAATGTAAAATCCTATCGGATTATTTTTCTTTGCGGGCATTTGAAAGCTTTTTGCCTGCGTAAATCTGTCGCAAATTTCAGACAACCATAAGCCGATATATTTTCTCCTATCTCTTCCAACGTTATGTAGCCACAGAAGAACAAGAAATTGAGTACATTCCTGTGCGTGAAACTTCCTGCCTTTTCGGTAGTGTAATCTGGCAATTTCAATCTAAGAAATACAGAAATACGTTACAAACCACACGCGAATGAAAATATCTTGCTTAAAAAAAACACTGCATCCGCAAACTATTTTTCTTAATAAAAAAAGCAAAACATCCCTATCCCGAAAACGTCAGAATTATCTCCGCGAACAAGGCTAATTAAAGGTAACAGAAAAACTTTTGGTTTTTGACCGATTTTAATTTATTACTTGATGGTCGCAAATTATTCTTTAATAAGTATTATTGTTTAAAAAACCACTAAAAATCCTCTCATTTTATGCAAACTTTTTTGCCGATCTTCGAAGAAATCTGTAGAATTTAAATTTTGGCACGTTATTACATAGGAACTGAAGCAAACCCTAATTGGACGCCACAGGAAATAAAACCTCTAACTGGACCTCCGATGGTACCGCCTGTTGTTCCACCAGTTAATTTGGGCCCTCCAATGGTTCCACCAGTAAATATCGGTGCACCACAGATGAAGGATGGTTCTCCCTCTCACAGAGATAGTCGTGATCGCGAAAGGGAAATGAGTAGGAGCCGATCTGAGAAGCCCAGAGATAGAGACAGGGAGAGGGAAAGATCTCACAGGAGGGAGAGATCGCGGAGTAGATCTAGAAGACATAAATCTAGGTCGAGGAGCCCCAGTCACAGATCTCATCGTAAGAAGAAATCAAGAAGACATGAAGAGAGCGATTAGTGTTAAGTTATGGTTCTCAAATATCAAACAGTTTTATTAAATAAGGAATAACATGGAAATTGCATATGTACTGATTATAGTTTGTCGGTGTAAAAAAGAACGGACGGATAAATAAATAGGTTAAAATACTGGGCTGAAGATGCCAAATAATTTTTTTAGAATTTCTGATTCATTCTTGATTAGTTAACATTTAAAGTGTTCTACTTATATTTTAATTACATCAGCTGCATTTTAATGATTGTACGTAAATTCCAGGAATGGGTTATTGACGTAGGTGCGGTCATGGATTTGTTTATTTTCTTGGTTACCATAATTTTGCTTTATTGTAGATTTCCGAACAGTTCTTTTCGGAGCTAGTTGAAGGCTACCATATCAATCGTAAGTATTATAATAGTAAAGTAATCATAAAATGCGCTCTGGGTGAAGGTTATCCAGGTATTGTATTATGGAGGAATCGGTTTTATATTCTACAGATTGGAGAACTTTTACAGGAATTATATTATTAATATTTATAGGAATTTATTTAAAAAGGTGGCAGAATTTGTACTGTTCAATATTAACATATTACCATAATTATGCAATCCCCAAACTACGTATGCCTTGTCTTCTAAATAAGTTTTAAGGAGTGCACCGTCCCATCAAATGTGCTCCCAAGCGATTAAGCAAGTATTTTAAATTTATATTAGGAATTTCTTTAGTTAGCTCTTTTGGTTTTTACTTATTGTTTAACCATTATCGCTATTTCTATCATTAATGTGTATTTTGTCTGTAAAGATTGACGTGTCCCGCATTATTTTGTGCGGCAGGAGTAATCCGAACAGTGTGTTCATTGTATTTCGTTTCCTAACCAAAAAGGTTAATTCCAATTAAAAATATATCTTTTAGGAATACGTTCTTCGAAACCGTCGATGCGTGTTTTTGCGCTCACTTTCTGAACAAATATTGGAAATAAACGTGCTACTTAAAAATCTGCACACTTTGTAAATGACATGCGAAAAAAAAGCTTGTATAGAAGAATGAATAGAATTTTGGATGGCATTATGCATCCTGTTAAGTTTGAAATATATAAGATTTGGCGCGCTGGTCTGTTTAGTTGGGTTCGCAGACCGCCAGAGGGATAGGCACACAATTTAAACGTTAAGTGCACCATCTCGTGGTTATCGGTACTCCACTGCCCATTTCAACAAATATTTGCCTACCCTACAATCGGTAAAGGGTTATAACTAAAAATCGATAATGTACTTAGTTGTAGTCAGTCGATTTTAGATAGATCTTGCGCAGCACCTTTTTGATTTTTTGAAAATCAGGCAGCTTTGTTCACTCCGCTCCTCTCATAGGCATTCGAAAATCATTTTAACATGAAGTTTTATTATTAAATTGGTGTAAATATCTACTTTCTATTAATTTTACTCCGCCTTCCGTCGCCATCTGTGTGTAGTAGCACGTATATAGATTAATGCTTTTACACCTTTGTGTCAGATGGCACTATTATGTTGAAAATTGTTTAATTATTTTAATCAACAATGGCTGTTAGTCAATTCGTGCTTTAGAAAACATGAAAACAATACAAGGCTTATGGGCATGCCGCACATCGTCTTGGGGTAAGTATGTAAATAAAATATGATCACAAGGCAAAATTTATTACACTTATGGGAGTTGCATCTTTGTGTAATGTTCAAAAATTGATTTAAGTCATTTCTGGATCAGATTTTATAATAATTTACTAAAATATGGGGAAATTCTATATTTTAATGTTTATGTAGTTGGCGTTCAGTGTCACTTTATTATCCACATTATATATATATCTTATGCATAAATAAATGATTATTAAATATTAAACCAATAGATCCTAAAAAAATATAGCAGTATAGAACTTACTACCATAGAAATATACAGATGCATTCAACGGATAAACATATAAGATGGTACAACATGATGTTGCTAATTTTACTCTTTACAAAAAAATTTAAAATATTGAAAGCGTTGTGCAATCCTAGGTCAGATAGTTATGTATGTTAATTATGCAACTAATAACAAAGAGGAGCCTGTACTGTTTTCCAAAACGCGACGGGACTATAAATGTATACATATTTTCTTAATGATCGTATAGTTAACTTGCAATCTGTATCGGTTTAATATTTCTTTTGGTTTGTCAAATGTGATATGCAAGTAGAATTTCATAGTGCTTTTTTTCTAATCTAATGTGTGGTGGTTCACAAATTTTTCATGGGATACCAGGTGTATACAACGATAGCAAAGTTTAGATTTGAAACGAAGAAGATTCCTGAAAGAAGGTAAGTTTTTCACTTTTATATGTCGAAAATAGTGATACTTAAATATCATACAAGTGTAGATAGGAAACGTAGCGACCATGTCGATTCTAACGCTATCGATATTATAACGGAAGTTTAATGGTGACCATCTTAATTAATAAAAAAGTAAAAAAAAGTACCCTTACCACCTCGATGAGTGAAGAACTCCTGGATACGTATTTCGGCAACTAAGTTGCCATCCTCAGC
>JARFOC010000328.1:83523-97821 GCA_031763485.1 Osmoderma eremita | reverse complement strand
TAAGCTGTCTACTATCCATGCTACGTATGTAGGCTCTACGTTGAGCGTTAGGTCGTACAATTAGAAAGTGTCGCTAGGTACGTTACACAATATTCATTATTGTTATTTTATGTCGCAAAATATGAAACCTATTCTTTTATTTAATAGCATCTGCAGCTCTTATTATTTCGGGTAAAGTTTAGCATTGTTGTTCGTTTCCCTGATATTCCTAACAGGTCTAGTTCTCTTAGGGCCAGGTTCTAGTACAATCGAGTTGTTGTATCAACAAATTTGATCCTAGTTCAAGCTAAAGGGTACATTTTGGCCGTTCAAGAATCGCTGACTGTAACTGTCATCCACAACCTACTTTTTTAATTGCATGATTGCGTAGAGTTGGGTAGACACTTATTTTCTACGATGAATTTGCGGATGAAGAGAAATTTTTTTGGAAAAGTTTGAAGTTTGTTTGAATAGAAGGAGACAAAATTCCATGTGGAGGGACAGTCAGTTTGAAAAGTGGATCGATAATGAACTTTGAATATGTTTAAATTAAGTGAAGATACAGACATTTTATTATAGAAATATTTGATGCGATTTCACCAACTGCCGACAGATAAATATTGGTTGGAGTATGTACAATATAGAAATCTTAATGCACTTAACTTAAAATGTAAGATAGGGGGCGTTGTTATCTTTAAAATTTATGTGCTTCTAGCGTAAGGGTTCGTTGTGTTTACCGGGCCCGCGCCCTAACAGGTACGAGACCAAATCTCTAATATTTATGAAGTGACAAAAGATGAATATTACAGTAAGATTAAATTTATGCTCGTGAAAATAGACAAGGTTCGGAAAGAAAGCAATAAGTTTGATTATAATTAGAGAATAAAAGTCGTCTATATGGGAAGTTACTACGTAAGAATTTAGAGTGCCTGTAAATACTTACATAAAAACATGTGAAAATATCGTAATTTGGCTCTAATATCACCTCGTCTCTCTTTCATTTCTCTATCTCATTCGTTTCAGAAGTTATGATGGGGTGGGGGACATAATGTACGACCGGACCATGTATTCCCAGGAATTTTTTTATCATTGTAATTTCTATGATAGGAATATTAAAATTGCTCAAATAAAAACGCGATCTAATTCGACAATTTCCGCTAAATGCACTGTCAAATGCGATATTGCAGCTTTCATTGTCAACATTAATAACAACCATCAGCAGGACTTTAACGTTTTCTTGATGGTAGAACACTTTTATGCTTGAAGTGAGATCGCGATTGATCGGTCGCTCAATTGAAGTTTGTATTGAACCGACCCTTAGTGATTATTTTTGTTGAATAACAAAAAATTACAGCCTCTACTAGAGGAGTTTCTTTATTGTGTTTCCACATTTTTTAAAATAGTTATACCCATTATTTAATTATATCAATTAGTATTTATGTGTAAAAAAGTTGTCGTTCGGTGTTATTTAATACTTCTAATTAGATGTTTATGTTATTTATTACGTTATTAGCGCCAACGAACAGTGGCGGAGATTCGATACAACCTTCGGTATTTTAATTAATTCTAGCGAAATATGCACACACAATACAAAATTATTAATTACAGGAAAACGAAAAGAAATAGGTATGGGGAAGCCTGTACTAACCTGCTGCAGAATTTGATTCTGTGCATTATGATGTAAAAATATACATACTGTTCCGTTTAAGAAAAAAGAGTTTTGGACAGTTAAGCATAATGAGGTTCGACACCATATTGCGACCAGACTCTAAATTTTTCAGGGATAATTAAGATATGATTTGAAAGCCTGAGGATTATATTTTCAAATGATAAGCAACATGAATCTTGAAATTTAATTTAATTTTTTAAGTGAAACGCTACCAAAACAATTTTCCATATAATTTTGATGATATCTCAAAATCGGTTACATTTAGGTGTAGGGAAACCTTAACATTTTCTACTTAGAATAACGTTTATAATCAGTATTTGCAATAAAAATTATAACATTCCATTTAAAATAAGATAGTAAATGGCGACTTCTGGTAATGATGCAGTGAAAATAATTTATTCTGAAAGATCACATTGGCCTATGACAGTGTACTTATTTTCAGAATATTTGTATATTTCCTTCCCCAAAATATTTTAATATGCCACTCAAATTGGGAGACCTTGTACGTACGCTTCCGTAAATACTATTACCTAGTTTTATGTTTGTCTTAAAAATGTTGTCTACATCGCGAAATATCTAATGTTGCAGATATTTAACAGATGTTATTCACTTTGTGATTTCACGAGAGACTCTTAATACTGTAAGTGTTTGAGTAGATATTATAATTTATTTGACCATTTGTTTTATGTGTAAACTTTTATGCGCCCGCCACTGCTCGTTGGCGCAAATTGATCAACTCCAGTTATTACGATCTTTTCATCTTATATTTATCCACGAATTATACTTTTTTTAATAGGCATATACAGAGTATATTTCGTGTTAGTACAATTCAACAGAACATTAACTAAAAAGATATTTGTGAACATTCCATTTGTAACGAGACTTAATATATTTAGGTATTTTTCCTAGAAGTTGTTTTTTTTTTTTGTTTCTGTCTATGTTTAAGAACAGGTTTTAGTTTGCGATTTTAGCATAGTTAATACGTACAAATACGCAGATACCCTAAGAGTTATTGCACCGATTATATAATAATATCTAGATGTTTATCTTTACTAAACGAATGCCAACGATACAAACATAAAAAAGGGGCATATGCTTATATGCAAATCAGTTAGTTCGTTTAGAAAATCATTATGGTAATATCGGTTGGTTGCGGTTTACTACTGTACTTTTTTGCTAAATTTATTTTTTTGTTTTTGTATATTTATTTGTATCGATTCGTTTGAATATGTATTATATCCGGAATTCCAAGAATTTTAAATAATAACTTTCTATTGATAGTCACTAGCGCTTTTTTTATACAGTGAGCACGTAAAGGTTGGAATAAATTCATTTAAAATTCAGGTGTTTTTTCCTCCAAGTAACATTTGAACCCGGGGATTTTTATTTTAGTTGGGGTTTTGTCTAATGATTATTTCATGAATTCAACTGCTTTCGAGAAAAAATGCACTGTAACTTGAAACATCAACATATTATTATTTATTTAGAAAAAGTGGTAAAACGCAATAAAAAATAAAAATTATTTTATCAAATATTAGAAACGACCTCCACCAGCTTCCTAGCAGTATCAGAGACGATATTGAAAGTCCTGCAAAACGTTATTAACTACGTTAGGTTCTATCAATCTCATTTCGTGTCTTATCCTATTCTTTAAGTCTTTGAGGTTGTTTGGTCGGTGAACATAGACCTTACACTTAAGATAACCCCACAGAAAATAATCTAAAGAGGTAAAATCTGGAGATCTGGCTGGCCACTCACTCAATTGGACCCCGTCGAGGGTACAGGCAAATTGCCTCCCGAGATAAAAGGCAACTATTAATAATAGTTAAATTGCCTCCCACAGTTTTTAGCTACCTGATATATATGGGTAAATTGGGTATTTGTGCCACACCTTTTAGGTACCTGATATATCGGGTGTTAAAAAATTTCGGGGCACTATTGCTAACTTTCTTATTATTAATGCTACGGATTCGGTTAAATTAGCAATGATTCAGTGTTTTCAGTTCTGTAGAATTGTATTATTTATTTTCATTTGAGACAAACCAAGCCTACTGTGATTTTTAATGCAAGAAAACTGTGTTACGCGTATTAAAATAAAATCCCTCGTAACTTTTTGAGTATTCATATTAAGGTAAAAGCGTATTAGGGCTTTTAAATTAAATATTATATTGTCTTTCCAAATATTGAAAAATATACAGGCTGTCCAATTAAAAAAAAATACTAAATTTACAATTATCTTAAAAACACATCATTCAATTGCGTTTTTCTCAATTGCACCTTAATCAACACTGAAAACACTGAATCATTGCTAATTTAACCGAATCTGTAACATTGATAATAAGAAAGTTAGCAATAGTGCCCTGAAATTTTTGAACACCCTGTAGTTATTTCTGTATGAAGCGCTTAGTATCGGTCGGCTCAATTTTACATATTTACAATTTAATCAAATACTTTTAAAATGCAAATTTTCTTAATAATCATATGATACATCATACCTAACACCATTTCTGTTAACTCCGTGCACTTCACTAACGGTAGACGCGAATTTTATACACAAATTCTTTTACACCTGAGTCGCACGTGGATTCACATCGCTTTCACGGGCGTTACAGCTCGATGCGAACTCCAGCGGAATGTCCGCGGATGCTTCTAAGGAATACTGGAGGACTTTTTTTTCAGCAGAAGCGAAAGTTATTTCAGTAACGCGCTAAAGTAAGCTAACTTTAGACCGCGCGCGTCACTGCGGCCTGTACTTATTATGAATTAATAAAGAGAGAGTGTAGCCGAGAATCCTAACTTGATTTCGCGGCAATTGGGTTGGCGTGAATAAATAATAGCGTCCTCTTAAAATGTTATGTTTATTTAAAGAGGGTGTGCGCGCATAAGAAAAACCCTTTTGATATGAAAATTAGGTTGTTTATGTAGAGTGTACAAGGTATGGTTTAACACAAGCTAACTTACGAGGCCTCGAAAATTGTTTTAAAGATAGTTGGGCCACACGTAAGGTAAAGCGTTCGAGTAGTAATCTTATGGACTTGTTTATGCTTCAGAAACTTTTCCAGTTATGGGCGATATCTATTCCGAAGCAAAACTGTTGTTGAGAGCAACTAAACGCGATTATTACTCTTCTAAATTGATTAACTCATCGAATTCTTCGAAAACTGCATGGGAAATTATAAGAAGTCTATCAGGTAATATTAAAAACCGTGAAAATATTGTTCTGGACTGTAACGGTCGAAAAATAGATGATGCATACATTTTTAGCTGACAGTTTTAATAACTTTTTTTTTGAATCAGTTAACAAAATAGTATCTCAAGTGCCTACGTGTAAACAAGGATTCCTTGATTGTTGCTTACCGAAAGATTTAGACGCTTGGCGCTTGTACATCTCCAAACAGGACTTCCTATGGACCATGCGATGTGTGATCGCTTGGTAACGTTTGCGGAACTCGTGTTCGGACTCCGTGCTGTCGATGCTAGAGATGGAGTCCTCCCGTTTGGGAGCGTCGTCGTCCGTCGACGACTCCGGCCTGGACCACGTCTGAATCTCCTCCTGATCGTCGATGTAGATCCAGTATCCTTCCGAGTAAGGCACATTGTAGAGACCCAAGTCGTCCTCGTCCTCAGGGGCTCCGGGAAGGACACTTGGACTAGAATCGGTGGCCTTCAGACCTTCCATGCCCGCGTCGGTCGATCGGGCCATCGGTCGCAACTTTCCTCTGGCCGATTCTGATTTTTCGCCTCGTTCTTCTGACTAACAAAAACACGTGCGGGGAGAGAATACTTTTGCCAATGATTTCAGAAATTTACTTTAATTTTGGCCCAAACTGGGACGTGGGTCTTTAATAAGGTGGAAGAAGAGCAGATAAAAAGATGGGAAAGGAAAATGCTGCGTGCTATATGTGGAGGAGTAAGACCCGAGGGAGGATGGAGAAGACGCACAAATCTAGAACCGGAGGAAACATATGAAAACCCCAATATCATAGCGTTTGCCAAAGTCCAAAAAATAAGATGGCTGGGGCATGTAGAAAGACTAACCAGAGAAAGGTTACCAAAGTTAGCCATTACCAGAAAACCAAATAGGAAACAGGAGAAAGGGGAGACCAACAGAGAAATGGATGAATCAAGTGGAAGAGGATCTAAAAAACATGAAAATAGGGAATTGGAAGGAGATGGTAGGGAATAGGGGAAAATGGAGAAATGTAGTTCGTAGAGCACTTTAAGAACGTTCCTAATATTAGTATTTTATTGGCCCTAGGCCTTAACGGCCTGTAGAGAAAATTATTATAAATTTAATTTGGCATATTTACTTTAGTACTAACTCGATAAACAGATCTAAAACTATTCGTACCTTACCTTTGCCCTGACGTCCGATCTATACTTGAAGTGCCTTCTCTCGGCCTGACACCTCTCTTCAGATCTGAACCTTTTCTCCAGCTTCTTATAGAGTCTGCCGGGCGGATGCTTTTGACGCGGCGAATCTTCGAAACCGGCCGGCGGTTGCACTATATCGGGTTGCAATCCGTTGCTACTAATACTCTTATCGTGATCATCAGTTGTTACGATGTCGACTTCTTTGCCGCAATGCAAGCAATGCACTTGATGCTCTATAGCCGCTGCGTGGCTACTCGGGTCACTGTAAAAGACGCTGTCACTACCGGGACTTACGGATCGCAACGATTCGGCACTCAAGGCTTTCAAACGTGCCGTGTCCGGACTGCTTTTTGGACTCCTCCGTCTCTTAGTTGGAGAATCAGTTGGACTGTGGAAGATATCATTAAAGATTATTTGATTTTATTCGACTTGGGGATTATTTTTACTATTTTAAGCCATCCTATCCTATTATTTGTATTTTATAACTTGGGGATTGATTTTATACCTTTGAGGGTGCAATTTATTCTTGTTAACATAAGAAGATTCTTCATCTGTAGCTTTGATTTGCGCCGAGGATTTTCTCCGTGACAGACTACCGGGTAGACTGGCGGATTTCTCTTCCACATTGCTATTTCTCCTCCTACTCTTGGATGCAGTCGGAGATCTCGGTGCTGACTTCCTTCTACTGCTATCCCTCAATTTCTTAGCTTTCCTAGGAGACGTTTGCTCAACTTTTTTCTCCCCACAAACTCCACTGCTAGATTCGTCAGATGTTACGGCTAACTTGCTATCTTCGTGGCTACTTTGAACCCATTCCTCTGGTGCGCGAGCACTTTGCGGAGATTTCTTGCTGTATTGGATCTTCTTGTGGTTGTGCATCGGACTGCGCGTGCGCACTTTACCACGTTTAGTTTTAGCGTCGCTGATTTTGATAGTTTCTCGCGATGGGGATGGTTTGCGGCCGTGCTTTTGAGGGAATTTCGACTTGCCATTGGATAACGTTGCGCTACTTTCAGATTTGCTCACTTCCAAAGTGAACGGTCGCTTCTTTCTTTTTGCCTCGTCGTCCCTGCGATAATCAACTCGGTCCGATTTGGAAGATTTCCACGTTGCGCTGTTTTAATCACCGAAATGTACGTTACAACCTTTTTTTCCGATCTGGAATTGCTCAAAACTTACTCATCTTCCAACGGTGACTCGTAGTACCCCGAAGAGGAATAGTGCACACTTCGGTCGTCTTCGGACAGCGACGCTTTTTGCTTTAACGAAGGCACTGGCGGTATTTGAGGCATCTCTGGACAAGACCCGTTTAGACTGTAGCTTCCGGACGAGGAACTGCTTCCGGTAGGTGACGAACGACCGGTGTGCACTTCCGGCACTGGTGTGGTGGCCATTTCGCTGCTTTCTTCTGGGATTGGGGGAGGCGAATAGGAAGGTACGACCATGTCTTCATTGAAATAATCTACTCTTGAACCGCTGTAGATGGACGAGGCACTCTCGAAAGAGCTTCCTTCTTGAGCGATGTGAGAACGATGCATTTCTGAGTTACCCTGTGAGAAGAAAATTGAGAAACCTGGAAGTTATTATCTTAATACATTCAGAAAGATCTTTAGAAAACATGAAAAAAACACATGTTACAACGGATCAAGAGCAAAAGCCACTCTAACACAATGCTTACACATTTTAAACGAATTCCATTAATACTTACTTTAATCGAATTACTTTTTCTTGAACTATCTGTTCCCGAATTCGCAGTGATATAGTCTTCGGTGGTAGTCGTGCTCTCTGACACATCAGTGTTCGTTCTCCCCGAATCCGTCCTAGCCAATAATAAATCTGGCACCACAGCCGGTAGTGGGGACTCCGAGGGTGGCTCTGGAGTACGACGCTTCCACACAGGCGACCTGGCCCTCCTCGGGGTTAAGTACTGTTGCTTGGAGTTGATATCTGACTGATATAGTGGTACATTAGGAACTTCCATTCTGGGCGAAGAAGGACTTTGTATCTAATAAGAGGAGCTCTAGAAGAATTGGGAGGAGCTATAGATATTTGGAATACCTGGATCTGTTCTGGTAATTCCTCGTCTAAGGCTTCAGTATCCATGGAGGAACGTTGCTGGTGTTGCAGGAGGAGCAAGTGTTTCCTTCTAGATGAAGGCGTTAGAAGACTTATGGCGCCGGGAGATGTTGCCGTCAAGGAGGTCATCTCCGAACTGCTCAAAGCGGTGCCGTTCTCCGTGCCGGAATCGGCTTGCAGTACCGTAGCTTGTGACTCGTTCCATATCCCATCAGAGTGATCCCTAAAAGATTGCAATTGTCAGAGGAATTCTTGATTTTGCCATACACTATTTACCTCAGATCATTTGCTAATGAATCGCTCGATGCAAACGGAGACAATTTCCTATCAGATAAAAGACACAAAGTTGGCACTACGCCTTCGTCTACAGGGGACAACTCCTCAGCTATCCTAGGAGGTAACGCCCTGTCCATTTCGTGATCGCTAATCGAGGAACCATCCCTGATGTACATCTTATTATAAATGAAATTCTCGTGGAATTCCTCGTCGATAGAATCCTGCGGCATCAATGGATTACCCTCAATGGACTCATCTATTGACGAGAAGATGTGATTGCCTATATCTCTGAAGATACCCTCATGTCTGATGGGTTCGTTTTTAAAGTAAGGAGTGTAATTTATGGGTTCCTCATCTGTAGTCATGTCTTCGTGACTTATTGAAGTGAAAGGTTTGTCCGGAACCAGCCCATTCTCTCCGCGCATCGCTTTTCTTTGATCTAATAAAATTTCACCGTCTGAAGAGGTTTTTATTAGGGGTTTCTTGGTTAAGCGCCGGGGATGGGTTATAGGCTTGAAGTCGATGAAAATTTCCTTTTGGCACTTGGATTCGGATTCTTCAGATTCATGATCTGATCTGGTAACGGAGGAAGAGTCACTGGGTGGACACGGAGGAGCTGTTTCTGGTTGAATCGTCGGAGGAGATATGGCTAAGTAAGGAGATCTTGGTGGTTCGTCAGATTGTGTTCTTTGTAACGGTTCATGTTCTAAATCGTTGATGCGCGTTTCCGGGCCATAAGTCACTCCGAATCGGCCAGCTTCTGAATATGATTTCATTAGTTTTCTACCATTAACGAGGATGCCGTTAGTTTGAGCACCTTGCGACACCATTTTTACCTAAAATTAAACATATAATTCGCGAACGATTTGTGAATACTAGATCTACCCTGTGTATAGTTCTTGGACTTAAATTCAATTGGTTTGGTGGCAAGGGCTTGCGTCCTAGGCACGCTTCGGTTTGCGTAGCTTGTGTCTTCATTGGTGCTTTCTTTTTCTCTGGAAAAGATACCCCCTTTAAACTTCTTTTTTTGAGATTGTAATCAATTCGTGGTCGCACCTAAGACTAATACGTTTTCCGACGGTTCCGGTTGTCGCGTTATCGGAACGGGTATAGGAGATTTTCTGATTTCGATGAGTCTCTCTTGGCTCCTAGACATTTTGGAAGCGTGTGTCGTAGATGAACCCAACGTGACGGTGGCGTCGTCAAATGATGTTAGTGTATGAGATCGTGCGAAACTAACGTGTTTCGGTCTGAAATCATGTTAAAACGAGAATGGTACATTTCTCGTGGCACAGTTGTTTAACGTAGGTTCCACTGTATATGGCTAATGATAATAGTTCAATTTTGTTTGGATATTGAGCACCGATTTTTGCGCAATTCAGGCGAATCGCACTGCGTATGAATTCGGTATTAGAGCAAATATTTTTATATATCCTCGACGAAATGGAAAGGTATTAATTCACGCGAAATTCAGATATTTTCACGGGCTAGTGATTCGGCCATTTCCGCCTAAAATCACACTCTGTTTTCTGCTCAAACAACTACCACCTAACCGGTACGAGGTTCGCAATTCCCAGTGGGCCTCCCAATTAACCACCAAACGTCCGTGAAGTCGATAATATCGTTTATTTAGGGCGGTCCCATGTTTACCCCATCTATTAGTCGCCCGACGCAGTACTTGTACCTAATACGGGAGATATTTATATCCTTCCACGGGGAGAGCATTAATCAAAGAGTTTTGCTTACATTTAGACATCTAATTTCATTACGTTAAGTATCTTATGTACATATTTATACGTAAATATAATAAATCACGTAACTAATGTAAATATTTATGCGATTTATGGGAGCATAAGATTAAGAAATGATTTTACCTCTTAATAACTCATATTGCATAACAAAATTACCTGTAACTATACCAAAATAATGCAATCCATTTGTTAATATATACTAAAAGGCGTCCCATGAGTGGGAATGAAAAATGCGTACTTTTAATACGAAATTTCGCATAACATCTTCTCCGAGTAGGTGCCGTTTATTATGTTCCTAATTTATATTGAGGTATGAAATCAAATTTCGATTATAATTAAACAGTAATACACAGCCTAGTGCCATAATACACCTAAATTGGAATAGTAGTGGAGATATGATTGCACGGATCGCGCAGATATTATATACACTTGACTACTGTGACTTTCATGCGAACCCAGTCGTCCATCAGTTATCAACAGCTGTGGAGCCATGGAATTCACGATCGACGAAAAAGCGAAAATTATAAAATCGCCACCTAATAATTTACACGAATTACTCGACAAAATTATGAGCTGCCTATTATCAATCACCTTTGGAAATGTGAATGGTTATCGCTATGGGCGAATCGTGTTACTTTTAGTTACCGTACTATGCTGTGTAATGCTGTATACGAAACATTTAATAATCACACGAATATGCGAGGCACTCGCATTCATAATCAAATTATAGACATATTTACATGTAAATGTCTGTATCACGTTCCCGTATTGCCTTTACTAAAACCTCTTTTGAACATCCGTTACATATGTTAACGTGATTATCGTGTCCCTTTCCAGGAAATTTTCCCAGAACGTATATATGAACATGTATAGGGGCCAGTTCTCTCATTTCCTGTATTCTCTCCCAGTATACATCGTCCCGTTTCGACCCGCAGCCCACCCCCCTCCTTGGGAGTAATAAACCGGCTCTTAAACGCTTAATGAAAGCCTTTAATAACCTTTGCGCGGGTGGTGGCGGGGGCGGCAGTCCCAAATGGGCAGGACAGGAATCCAGCACCGATCTGGGTCGTTCCATTCGCACCGATTCGTCATCGGAAGGCATCCAAGTGTATTTGGTCGGATCGATGTGGACCTTCCGGCGGAAGTACGAGTTACTGGTGAGCTCCTCTTCGCGATAGACGTCCGCCGGGTGTGGTATCCAGGGATATCTGTGAGGAAAATAATAGAAGATGATGCTAAATTGGGATTTATCGTAAGAAAAAGTATGTTCTCCATTTTGCCACCTCCTTTACTACATCGTTCTTAGGAGTTGCTTCAAAGAAGCTTTGTAATTTGGTGCAATTGGAATAACACAAACCTAGGTGTAAAAATGAAAACGTCTAAGCATTTATTTAGAGGAAATATAAATTTAATTCAAAATTTAAAAGGGCTAAAGCAGTGGTTGCAATGGTATAATGTCCAAGGCGAAGTGTTGCCCTGTATATCTTCGGTTGGAGACCTGGGTGTGATATTTGATCCAAACTGTCACCCATTGGCCATATGCGTGACATAATTGAACTGCTTCAAGGTCGCTTAGATGCGTGCTTCTAAATATCTTACCAGCACCGACACACACAGGCGAGATTTCCCGAAATCGTGGTCGAAATCAGGGGATTGGGCAGAAAATGAAAATGGTGTTGCTCTTGTACCCTTGCACATATATTGCAATGTTAGAAATTGGTAATTAAATTAATAAAGAATTTTAATAATAATAAAAAATTTGGATTCTTTTTGTTTATGTCAAGATGACACAAGTCGAGCAACTTCTGAATCACAATCAACTCACACTTGCTAACTTAAGTATAATGACTTAATCAAGAAATTGTAACTTTTTAAAATAATATCGAAAAACCCAAAGATGTGTTGCAAATATTTCCAATTTGCAAATTTTCAAATTTCCCCATTTTTCTCACTACACTTTGCCATTCACCCCTTTTGCACTTGTTTTTTTAATAATATTTTTAATTTCACTCACAGCCCTTACCTTTCTGACTTTGTAATTTGTTTATTCTGCTTTAATTCCAAAAAAATATGTTGTAGAATTTTTGACAATTGCTTAAATGTTTAAACTGATGATAAACAACTGACTCTTCTCGCTAGTCCATGGGAATAACACATAACTTCGCGGAAGGTCTTTTCACTAACTCATTTTTTATAGCAGATAGTGAATCTCCAATTAAAAAATGAGAGAGTGTGAGAAAAGATAAATCATTTGGATCATTGGAAATTGGGGTTAAGGGCCTAGAATTCAAAACTGATTCAATTTGAACTAACAATGTTTGTAATTGCTCATATGTTAGAAAAGCATTTCTAGCTACGCGTCGCAAATTACGCTTCATGAACTTGATGGCTCCTTCCCATAATCCACCAAAATCTGGACTCCGAGGAGGTATAAAGTCCCACCGTATGTTGCTCTCAAAGAATATTTGAGTGAACTTATTTTGACAATATTGCGAAGCGAATTGTGAATAGAGCTTCTTAATCTCATTATTTGTTCCAGTCAAATTGGTAGCGTCGTTCGAATATAAAATTGAGATTTTTCCTCTTCCTGCTATGAATCTTTTGAAAGCACCAAAAAATGTAGCCGTGCTTAAATCGCTGACAGTTTCGATATGTGTTGCCTTTGTACAACAAAGACATATACATATTGCTACGTATATCTTGTAAGCTCTGCTTCTTCGTTTCTTACACTCACGAGCATTAAATGGCCCACATAAATCAATACCGCTGTTTTTAAATGCTTGCGCCATTTGAAGTCGATCATGAGGTAAATCGCCCATTAGATATGTCTCATTTATGGGTCTAGCTCCAAGGCAAACTATGCACTTTTTTATGCAATCCTTTTATTGAGGATTTGATAGTACAGGATGTAGGAGTACGCATTTGGTGGACACTTGACCAAAAACTATATTTGAATCTATTCCAATTGAACTCTTTTATCCTGTCCACAAGATTTAGCTTTAGATACCAATCACCGTGTATATTTTAGCAAGTATTCTACGAACTTATTGCCCATGCCTCACACCTTTGAAATTCTCTTCCGAGAGATTTATCTTCGAAAACAAAATCTAATAAAAATCAAATTCTCGCTGAAGTTCATCGTTTACTACTGCAAATTCCGTTCTGGGCGTAATACATCCTTCTATACTATTAATAGCTCGCCGATCCTAAAGAATCCTCATTAGATTCGCGCGAGCGTGTCTGCAATACCGAATATCCCATAGAAGAGGTTCCAATAACCCGCGCCAAGGAAAAAGGCGCATCATCAACTTAACATCGAGCTCATATAAGGGCTGGAAAAATCGTGGACCACGGACGCTCGATACGATTTTATGATAGGTGGAAAATTGCGGTGTGCAACGCTTGAACTATGATTACTCGATGTCATATTGTATTCCGAACTCGTCTAGTGAAATAAGACCTTCCGGGGAGTAAATGGTGTTTTACCCTTTTATCCGGCGCTCCAAGTCAAAAATCTATAATAGCGTGTGTGACGATGTGGTGGTATCGATGTAGATGGCAGAAACCTAGAAGTTAAGGAGAGCATTTAGTCCCGCCGCAAATGCCAAGTTAATATCGCAGCGCATGTTTTAGAGGCTATCGTGGTGTGAAATGAATTAGAATGCAATGGGAGTCGAGCACTTGATCCCAGACAATTTGCTCGTGGTTCAATTTATATTCTAAAATTACCTAACGATCTAAAAGGTATTGAAGCGTAACAATAAGAAGTAATAAGAAGTCCATAAGGCTTATTCATTTGAAGAAGAACGATAGATTTACAACAGAAAACTTAGTTTCAAAAAGATGATAATGATTTGGAAATGCTTAAAATATTTGAACTACATATTTTGTCAGCATATTGAGGTGAACGATTTTACTTGATGACTATCCTATACTCTTCCAGTACTCAATCTTCATTAAAATAGAATACTAAACTGCAATACCGATTGCTATCAAGTATATCGTGTAATCATTTTGTTTTTAAACCCCCCTAGAAACCTCCCCTAGAAACTATTGACCTTATCAAAGATTTGTTAACTAATAATAAAACGAACCTGGTTATTAAATCAGAAATTTTAGAACTTTTATCTATTTCCCTCAATCAAAATTATTTTCAATTCAATGGTAAAATTT
>JARFOC010000328.1:65161-83423 GCA_031763485.1 Osmoderma eremita | reverse complement strand
AATACAAAGATATTTAAATTAAAAGAAGTTATAATAAATCATTAATACTATTATGAAAAATATCTTCATAGTGCAGACCAGCGGAGCGGCACATCGTCACTAGTGGCGAGCCTTGTAGCAAGTTGGTCCTAGAACAGGGTAGAGCAAAGGAGAAAGAGGAACAAGAGGAAGCCCTAGGAATGCGGAAATCCAAAGAGCCAAGAAGGAAAGGGCTATCGATGACTCCGTGAGTTAACTTCCAAATAAAGCGCGCACCATGGCATTCACGCGACGGTGCATTAAAGAATCCACCGAATGTCTATCCAATAAGGGCGCGTAATCAATCCCTCGCTGCGGATAAACTCCATCCCCTTTAAAGGATAGGTATTTGAGAAAACGACGTTGAATTTTTTCAAGTGATAACTGAAGATAGACATGGTGGAGAGACTACACTTGAGAGGCATACTCCAACTTGCTCACAACAAAGCTAAAGTACCTATAATACTTTGAAAAGCTGTACAGGAACGAATGAGAAATCACAATGTTTTAGATGCTGACTAGGAGGGGCCAGCAAAAAGCTCATAGATTGGTCAAAAATTACACCAAGATCTTGTACTGTTTCAACCAACTCAAAGTGAGGGTAAACGTTATGAAATAAAATCCATATTATATGCGAAAAATCTTGGAATGGGTCAATTTTTATATATATTGTTTGGTACCTTTTTCGCATAAAAATGATGTACTCCCCGATCGCTGTCGAGGTAATGAGGTCATTATCAATTCGTTTAAATGCGATCCTCATATTTTGACATCAAGGATAAAAAGTCTATTGTCGACTGAATTCAGCTAATGGGCCGCAATGGGGGCCTAAGGTGAGCTGTTTGCTTGCTATGGGGCCCTAAAGTTCCAAAATCGATGCAGAAGATAGAAATCGACTTACAAACTTATCAACTATTCATCAAAATCGGTGTTCGAATTGCCATCCATTCAAATCTTGGCAAAAATAAAGACGGTTATAAAATTCTTGTAGTACAGTACAGTGAGGCTCTAGAAGAATTACAACTTTGGGATATCCACAAATTAGCCAGGCTACTGGAGACGAACATCTATTTTGATTAATAGTTGATAAGTTTATGAGTTAATATCTTTCTTTTACACCAATTGTCATTTTGGAACTTCAGGGCCCCATAGCATACAAACAGCTTACCAATATAGCTCCTATTGTGGGGTATAGCGGAATTCATAAGGTAATGGATTTTTTAAATCCTTGTCGGCAAAATATGAAGGTCTCGCTTAAACAAATAGATGATGAGATCATTACTTCGACAAGGGGAAGCAACTCATTTTTATATGAAAGTAAAGTAAAAAGTATGGAATAAAATTAATATTTCCTTAACAATTCATATTTCATATTATATAAAAATTGACCTATCCGAAGATCTTTCGCAAATATGAATTGTTAAAGAAATATTAATTTTACTCCATACTTTTTACGTTCAATGTATAATAGATAATAATAAAACAAGTTGATATATATCCATTTGGCAAAAGTTTTTGATCGATTTAACAACATATTGCTTATCCAGAAACTCGACCCAATCGATTTTCATGCAGCATTAGTTGCTTTATTCAGGAGCTACCTTACCGATAGCAAAGGTTATGCATCCAAAAAATTTTCGCCTTTATCGGGAGTGTCTCAACGAACTACTCTTCGCGGATGATATTAAGCCGTATTCTTCAATTAATAGCGTGGGCGATTGCATATTTCTTCAAATTCAAATCAATGTCGTTCAAACATGGTACAGCAACAATAAATTAAGCATCTAAATATTTCTAAATGTAGTGTAGTAAGTTTTCCCGTAAATTTGTTACATTCAACCACAACTATCACTTTAGCAATTTTGTGTGGGCATGTACTTACTCTGTGAAGGGTTACTTTCGATTCCCTGCTGACACGCAGCTTCACCTCTATTGACTCAATCATACGTTCGCGATTGGAATATCTAAATATCAAATTAATATTTTTGAGACGCTTTTTAAAATATCTCTACTTTAACGGTCACGTTGAATCCTGTGCAAGGCTTCACCCATAACTCGCTTCTCGATTCATTTAAAGTAGACTGTAATCCGTTGTGAAATTTTTATTTAAATTGGTTAAGCGTAAACTCGACTGCAGTTATATTTTGAGCGACATTAACTTCATTATGCCGTATTCATTATCTAGATCAACTATTGCGTTCTACTGTTCAAAGCCGAGGACTACCATTATGATCAAATCTCCTGCGTATAGAATGGACATCTATTAGAATTCTGTCTGATGCATCGACAGATATTAATCATAGTAATTTGACTACAATATTAAAACAATCTGCAGTCAATCGCCAGCATGAATAATTATTGTATATTATGTAAATTTATTATTTCATAACGTATATATTTTTTCTTGTTATCGTTACTTATTAGCGGTTGTTACCTACGTTACTGGATTTATTTATTTTTGTCCTGTAATTGGATTGTGAATCTATTGGGAAAACAAATGCCACGAGCAATGAACCAACAATTAATTATTTCATTGCTCGTATTTCATTCTCGCATGTCAAGATTGGAAAATACATGTTCTAAATAGTATGTATGTTAATCGTTGTTATAATTGATACTGTTTCTATTTTGTTTACCATTGTTGTCAATTGTTGCACCTAAATATTGAAAAGTGTGTACCTATTTTGTTCCAGTGTCGTCAATGGATATGTATTTTCAATGCTTGTTGTTTAACTACCGCCACTATTACTTTAATTTTCTTCTTATATAGTTTTGTTCAGTATTCTTCCATTACCTTACTCCATATTTCTGTCTATTGTAGGCAGCAGATTTATCTGTCCTTATCCTGACATACTTATACTTCTTAATTCCGTACATTTTTAACTGTTTTGAATTCTAAATTAAATACTTTAATCTAGAAATTATATTTAATAGCTAACTTATAATTGTTTGTTCTGCTTGCAGCTAATAACAATATTAGTTGCCCTATTCCAATATCAACGACTACCAAATCATTTTACACGATCGAGGATCTAGAAAGTGGCAAACATATCGTCAGACTTATGAAATACCTCCCCGGTATAACACTCTTGAAAGTTCCAGATGCCCCAGTATCATTGTTTACCCAAATCGGAATTTTCGCTGCCAAATTGGATAAAGCTATGCAAGTAAGCAAGATATTTACAATAGTCTATTGTCTCATCGTTCGTTTCTAACCTAAAAGCTTCACCCGCAGAAGTTCCATCGCCCCGTTTACGCTACCCACAAGACAATGTGGATGTTGGAATCCGTACCACAAGTTAGGAAGTTTCTGTTCGCCATCAAAGACGAAGAAAGGAGGATCATACTGGAGGAGATAATACAGGAGTTCGAAGATAAAGTACTGACTAAAATGGATAAATTAGAAAAGGGTTTAATTCACGGCGATTTTAACGAGCAAAATATACTCGTAGAGAAAGTGGATGGAGAATGGAAGATGACCTCTATATTGGATTTCGGAGATAATCAGTACTCTTGCTATCTTTTTGAATTGGTGTTAGCGATGACGTACGTTATGATATTGCGAAGAAGCGCGAATGTGGGTGGTTACGTGTTGAGGGGATATTCAAAGATACGACAAGTACCGCCCCAAGAATTAGATGTGCTGAAGGTATGATTTGCCAAAAAAAAATCAGTTGATTTTGTTTTAAGTTTGTATGTTAAGTAATAAAAATATGTATGATTAGCTTCGATGAAACTCGACTGTATCTGAATGGCGAGCAAAAGCGGGCGTAACGAGGATTTTTATCAGTTGTGATAGTGGTTTTTGTGAGTTCTTCGTCTTCTCGAATTCGTGTTCAACAGAGTGGAACCTAGTTCTGTACTCTTCCCATATTGAATTGGCTTTATTTCTTATCGCGTACTTGTGGCTTAATCACTGCTTTCTGGATAACGAATTTAATTTCCCGATTCCGCGGATAAAATGTAGTGAGGTCTTCGGTGTTTCCCTTCTCTGTTTAGAATATATAATGTGGCGATTGTTGGGTTTTCGTGGTCTGGAACTGTTGCAAAATATTTCTTGCCAAGTTCTTTAATGTATAATAAAAATGGGGGGATTTTAGGTTCCTATGGATAATCAAATTCCCGACATACCAGGGAGCGTTAATAATCATTCTAAGGAATCTATTTTGTTCCCTTTGAATTTTCTGGAGGTGTGTCTTTGCAGCATGACCCCAAATTGGTACAGCATACGTGAGCCTAGGTCTTACGGCTACTTTGAAAAGTAGCAACTTCATATTTAAGTTTAATTTACTTTTTCTTTTTAGAAAAGGATATAGTTGGCATAATGTTGTGTTCGATCGGCGAGCGACATAGTTGACGTGATCCCTCCAAACTAATTTGGAAGCCAAGATGACACCAAGGTATTTGGTCTTCAGGCTCTAAGGAACATCAATATCGAACAGCCTGATATTAGGCGGATTCTCCCTATTGCGATTTCTATTAAATAGGGTAGCGACGCTTTTGTTAGGAATGATCTCGATTTTCCACTTGATGAACCATTCCTCCGCTCTTTCAGCCGCTTCCTGAAGCTTGTTGGCTGCCAATGAGGTGGCATGAGAGCGAAAAAAGACCAAAGTATCGTCCGCGTATAGAGCTAACTTGTTGCTAGGACTAGTGGGCATATCGTTTACATATAGATTGAACAACAGACGAGCCAACACTGAACCTTGCGGGGATCCTGCTCTGATGTATCTTGTCCTGGATTTCTGTAGTGATCGTTGAAGGTCCTGTTTTTCAGAAAGCACGATAGGATCGCTACCAATGACTTTGGAATTTGAGAGCGAAGTAGTTTGTGCAGAAGGCTCATGTGCCAGACTCTATCAAACGCTTTAGCGACATCCAAAAATAACACCCCAGTGGTGCTTTGGCGATTGAAGGATTCCATGATGTGGTCTGTGATCCTGTGCAGCTGATTGGTGGTACAATGGCCATGACGGAAACCGTGTTGCTCCGGCTGGATAAGGTTACGGTCTGTCGTTCCAGTTCCACTCTGGAATGGATGATACGCTCAAACACCTTGCTGAGACACGAAGGCAGACTTATGGGACGGTAATTCTGAGGGGAAGCTAGGGTTATCAGTTTTCTTCTTCATCATAATTACAGTTGCATCTTTCCAAGCTTCTGGAAAATGACGTAGCCGTAAACCAAGATGAATAATGTTCAGAAGGGTCATGAATCCTTTAGGGGGTAGGGCTTTACGAGCTATAGATAATTTTATCAGCCCATTTTATAGCCTACATCCAGCCGTTTCAATTATTAAAATCGGCCTATACATAAAGGCTCTACGGACTTGTCTTGTTTATAAAACGCTCTGTATATGTACGTTTTGGAGTTTAATATTTACAAAATTGAAAATCCAAATAATTCGATATGCATTTTCATTTCTTCCTAATTCATAGTACTGGTATTCAGATTTTTCAAATCTCAAAGTCAATTACTATATTACTTAAGTTTACTTATATTCGCAGATATGTATAGAAGCCAGAGTGTGTCAATCGCTAGTGATGGGTGCTTATTCAAAAATACAAGACCCCGACAACGAATACGTTCTAACCACATCAAAACCAGGTTGGGAGCTATTGCTGAAACTTCGCTCGATGAGGAAAGATAATCTTTTAAGTAATTGGCGAAAATTATTGATCGAAGAATGATCGATTTTAGTATACAAAGTAATCCAAATTAAATGTCAAAATATTTTTCATTAAAAAATCACTAAATTTCGATTTCGGAAATGCTTTACTCAATTCTTTCTTATTAACTGCGCGTTATTTAATCATTATTAAAACTACGCATCTCTCATAATTTACTCCGTAATATTCCCTCATAACTTGCCATAAAAGATGCGAACTTAATATGGATCATTATGTTTAAGAAATACACATAGGTATAATAAATCTCTATATTTTGCAAGTTTTGGTTTTTTATTTTTCCCGATCCTATTAATTAATTGGATTGAAAGAAAAGAACAACTTTAATGTTAATTTTAAATTATATTTTCGAAATCAAAATGATTGTTTACAACGATTACACAAACTAAAACAGGATCATACCGTACACACAGCTATTACTACAAATTATTACATCAGAAACTTAAGAACTAAGTAAGTTTTAATACTTGACCTGTACAACAATAGTAGCGGTAACTTAAAAAATAAACACAACAATATACATTTACACTATTTTAAACATTATCATATAATGATAAAATAAATATATTATTATCTATTCTTATATATATTATTATATAAAGTGATAGGGTTCAATTCACATACATAGCTAGTATATTGTATGGTATAATAATTGTAATACATAGTTTGCGAGTTAGGTTCATGCTAACGTGTGTTTATCTAATAAACATATGCATAGGGTGATGGGCAGAAAGTATCTATTCGACACTTCTTTATCTGATACTGACGCTTGCTTGAAGTATCAGATACTTACAGATATTCGATACTAACTAATTGCAGCGACGGAAACGGATACATTGGTATTCAATATTCACTGTTATTTGTTTTAACCGATAATCTAGGATCATACGGAATGAAATTATATATTTTTTGTTAAACCTTTTCAAATTTCTATTTCTCTAATTGCTACTTTTATACTTAGTGCAATATTTTATTTCAAAAATCAATCCTTTAATTTTTTTAAAATCTGAATATCGCTATTTTAAAAATTGAATAATAACCAAACCTGAAGTAATAGCAACCGTAATGTCAGTGCCTAATAATTTTATCCGCTCCCTACAATATATCTGGTAGCTACAATATATCCAATACCAACAATGTGTCTGACACTTGCAATGTATCCGATGCCTATATTGAATCTGATGCAAGGTATCCGATACAAAGTAATGTAACTGCTGCCTAATGCGAATGTATCGGATAGTATTAGATACTTAAGAGTATCAATATTGCACATCACTAATTGGCATATGAAATCATCATCGTTGTGTGTTATTAATGTTAACATAGAATTATTTGTTGGTAATATACAGTTTGAGTAAAAAGTAGTAAATTCGATAAAGATTTTTGATATTTTAAAAAATCCTGAAACTATTCTTCGTTCCGAAATGAAGGATTAGAAAATGCAGGCTGATTCGTGCAAGTGTTATAACGTTATTGAAAACTTCTATATTTTAGTGGATATTTTGATGCGTTATTTAGTTACCGAATTGACAGTGTATGTATTCTGACTGTTATTTTTTCTAATCATTATGTTTAAGAAATACACATAGGTATAATAAATCTCTATATTTTGCAAGTTTTGGTTTTTTATTTTTCCCGATCCTATTAATTAATTGGATTGAAAGAAAAGAACAACTTTAATGTTAATTTTAAATTATATTTTCGAAATCAAAATGATTGTTTACAACGATTACACAAACTAAAACAGGATCATACCGTACACACAGCTATTACTACAAATTATTACATCAGAAACTTAAGAACTAAGTAAGTTTTAATACTTGACCTGTACAACAATAGTAGCGGTAACTTAAAAAATAAACACAACAATATACATTTACACTATTTTAAACATTATCATATAATGATAAAATAAATATATTATTATCTATTCTTATATATATTATTATATAAAGTGATAGGGTTCAATTCACATACATAGCTAGTATATTGTATGGTATAATAATTGTAATACATAGTTTGCGAGTTAGGTTCATGCTAACGTGTGTTTATCTAATAAACATATGCATAGGGTGATGGGCAGAAAGTATCTATTCGACACTTCTTTATCTGATACTGACGCTTGCTTGAAGTATCAGATACTTACAGATATTCGATACTAACTAATTGCAGCGACGGAAACGGATACATTGGTATTCAATATTCACTGTTATTTGTTTTAACCGATAATCTAGGATCATACGGAATGAAATTATATATTTTTTGTTAAACCTTTTCAAATTTCTATTTCTCTAATTGCTACTTTTATACTTAGTGCAATATTTTATTTCAAAAATCAATCCTTTAATTTTTTTAAAATCTGAATATCGCTATTTTAAAAATTGAATAATAACCAAACCTGAAGTAATAGCAACCGTAATGTCAGTGCCTAATAATTTTATCCGCTCCCTACAATATATCTGGTAGCTACAATATATCCAATACCAACAATGTGTCTGACACTTGCAATGTATCCGATGCCTATATTGAATCTGATGCAAGGTATCCGATACAAAGTAATGTAACTGCTGCCTAATGCGAATGTATCGGATAGTATTAGATACTTAAGAGTATCAATATTGCACATCACTAATTGGCATATGAAATCATCATCGTTGTGTGTTATTAATGTTAACATAGAATTATTTGTTGGTAATATACAGTTTGAGTAAAAAGTAGTAAATTCGATAAAGATTTTTGATATTTTAAAAAATCCTGAAACTATTCTTCGTTCCGAAATGAAGGATTAGAAAATGCAGGCTGATTCGTGCAAGTGTTATAACGTTATTGAAAACTTCTATATTTTAGTGGATATTTTGATGCGTTATTTAGTTACCGAATTGACAGTGTATGTATTCTGACTGTTATTTTTTCTAATTTGCCTTTTTTATTTAACATAAATAGTATTTACAAATTTAACATAAATAGTAATTTCAAAATGTGAAAATTTGCGTGGTGGTTGGAAGTACACTATGACATTTGATCTGAAATTAAAATTTGTATTTGTTGTTTTTAATCAAATATTTTGTACTTATAAAATTTTATGCAAAATGAAGCAGAAATTGTCATGTAAATTATATAAATTGCTGAAAACGTTGTAAATAATTTACTTTCGATTAGATCTTGTATCAGTTATGAAAAGCAGTTTATGATTTCATGTATTTTGACGTTTGACTTTGATATGAAATTTCAATTGGCCACCCTTAAAAAACTAAATTGCGCTAGGGTAAAACTGTGCTTTACAGATATCAAACTCATTGTTTTCGGTGCTTTAGTAGCCTTATTACAAAATTAGAAAACTAATAATAAATAACAAAAACCACCATTTCTATTCTCATGGTAAATAATGTATTGTTTGAAACCATCGAGTATTATTTGGAATAGCGGGATTATTCAGCATTTGGAGAAATACTAGTCACTGTAAGTATTTTTATATTTTATCGAAAATACAGCCCCTTTGCCAATGTGTCCTTAAAAACGTATGGTACTATAAACCTACTATTGATAATTCCAACCTATTGGATATTAAGTTTATTTGAATCTATGTTCGCAATCCGCTAGAATTTTGTTGGGTCTAATATCTGCACTTCTCTTTTTATCAACAATGCTATTTAGGGAAATTTAGCAGCATGGAATTTTGTTTTGTAAATTCATCACTATTTCGGAAATTCCTCTTTTTGGATCATCTCTATTTAATTCTTACAATGAAATAAGTTTATAATGATGCCATTTTTGCTGCTTTAGATGGTTTATTAAACTTAAACATAAACTCAGAAAATATAAGCAAAGTAAGCTGGAATATTGTTAATTGTCTCCAAAATAAATATAATAACACTAAGAAAATATGGTCATTAAGCGTGGTGATGAGATAATAAGATCTCCGACGGTTATTGCTAATGCTTTTAACGAATATTTTCAAACTAACCCTATAGGCACCTCCCAAAGTATTCCTTACCGGGCAATACTCAATAATCACATTAAATTCAGTCAGTTCACTGACACTGAAATGTTGATTGTATTCAGTAAAATCAAAAACAAATTTACTGCAGATCCAGATGGAGTACCAGTGAATATGTTAAAGCATTGCAAATGTGAAATAATAACGCTTATGACACACCTGATCAATAGTTCTTTTGAACAAGGAATTTTTCCAGACCTGCTTAAAACATCGTTAAGCTCATTCATACGGGCGACGCTTTGATCATGGGTAATTACCGCCCAATTGCTTTAACTTCGTGTTTTTCGAAACTCTTTGAATATGCTCTACTAAACCGTTTGGAGAGCTTTATGAAGAAACACAACGTCTCGCTCTCAGCATGGGTTTAGAGTTGGTAAGTCCACCATTGCTGCGTTGATGGAGGTATGCAAGTGCAGAGTGTGTGGTATGTAACCCAAACTTTACTTTGTAACTGTGTTGTGCGATTTGACAAAAGCATTTGACTGTGTTGATCACAGTCTATTGTGCCATAAATTATTCGCTTTGGGTTTTCGCGGTAAGGTACTGGATTGGATTACTTTATATTTGTTCAATAGGGTACAATTCGTCGAGGTAACGGTCACAAGCGCCACAACAAAGTATAGAGTAATCATCTTCACTTCCTATTAATATGGGCGTACCGCAGGGATCGGTGGTTGGTCCCTTATTGTTTTCATTGTTTCCGAACGATATTGTCGAATTCCTGTGTGATTTTGCAGTCGCATGGTACGCAGATGGCATTACGATAACAATCTCTGAAGATGAAGATAGTATCGAGTCCGTTACTAGTGTCATGTTGGATACAATTTTTGCATGCCTTTGTGCCAACAAATCATCATTGATTAAAAAAAAAAGAAATATATTTTTTTTTCACACGCTGCAAAAACATTGATACTAATCAATTATTGCTAATCAAGAGATAAGGCCGGCAGAGTCTGGGACTCTCTTGGGGTTAATGTTCACTCGTTCCTTAAATTGGAACAATCATTGTCAATCATTAATATCCACTTTAAATAAATTTATTTTTAAACTCAGATCACTGAAACATATAATTGATCCAATAATTTTAAAACAAGTGTATTATGCGGAATTTCACTCAAACTTACTATATGGGCTTATTTTATGGGGATCATCCCCCGCAGGGAAACAGGTGTTTCTTAAACAAAACGCGGCTATAAGATGCATTGCGGGTGTTACACAATTATCTTCATGCCGACATTACTTCATATCTTTTAAAATATTAACATTAATAGAATTGTATATATTAGAATGTAGTTGTTATATACAAAAACATCGAAGTAAGTTTATCAACAAAAGCAATAACGATCATTCATATAACATTAGGAATCCGCAAATTCAATTGATGGGACATCGCCTAAAATCAACTGCTCAAAGCTCGGATATTCTAGGTGTACAAACATATAATCAGTTACTCAACAGTTGGAAAACTCTTAGTTTAAAAAGATTCAACAAAACTTTAAAATCATGGCTACAAACAAATTGTTTTTACACCGTTTCTGTATTTTTGCCTGTACTAGTGAACTGTAACTCGTCTTATTTAGGATATATGTGCATGTTAACCGTTGTAACTGTTTAGAATTTTCCTTTTGTAAAAGACAATTTAATTAGTTATTTACAGTAGCTCCATTTACTTTTTCTACTGTGACGTATTTTATACTTTGGTCTCTAAATAAAGCTTCTATTCTTAACACTAACCAATATTGAGATTGACAGGAACAATTCGACTTCATTTAAATGGATTCTCTTGCAAATCTAATAAGATACATATCTAAACATTAAATCATACAAGAAGCTAAAAATTGAGGTGAAAAGACTCATGTGCTACTTGATTAAATTGACCGTTATTGTTTATTTTTCATTCCAAATTATTGTGAACAAGGGCACAGTATGCAATTATACTCCACTGATAAGAATAAAATCTTAGTGGATTAGTTTTTGAATTATTATGCATTACTACTTTTCATAGCCATTATTGTTACTGTTGACATTCTTGTTTGACAGTTTTTATTTTTCTCGAATTTCTAATATCTTATTCCGTTGTATGTACGTTTTTAAAGTCTTAATTCATATTGAGTTGTAATCTTAGATATTAAATAAATAAACAGATATCGTCTTATACAGCAGAACCCTCTTTCTTGATTACTATATTCACGAAACTTTTCCCTAATTTTCTCACCGTATTGTTAGAAAGTTCACGTACCTATGAACGTCTCGTTGTGACCTTGTTCTGTTACCAAACCAAATATAATTTCATTTCGTTTAAATTCTGTACATTTACTCATTTAAGAAAATTGAATACGTTATCACACTTGCAGGAATCAAGATGTATGCCGTATTTATTCTAATAGGCGCCGCAAAAAAATTATGCCGAATGAAATAAACGTCGCACTTTAATCGAGAAACTCAGAACTAAAATTTCATGTTTTTAAATTAAAGAATGGGTATGTTATCTCTTTATCCATAAATATTCTTCACCTTTTACTCACATTGTATATAAAGAATATTTGTTAATTTTCTTTGTAAAATATAGTGCTCGTTAGGTAATTTTTATGTAAACTTGTTAGTATTCCTTAAAAAAACCTAAGTACAATATAATAATACTTTTTATGTTAATCCAGGTTATAAATTGTTAAAATCTTATCTATCTAAATTGTTAAAAGTACAAAAACATTTAATTTAATGCAATTCATTTATAATATTAGATTTAAACCCTATCACTTCGAACAATGAGAAGTGACTATGACATCTTTTAGTAGTTAATACATTATAAATAGTCAACTCTTTAATTATTTATTTTTATTTCTTTATTTCATGTAACTAATAAAAGCTATTTGTTTCTCGTTAAACATTATGCAATCAGCACGTTTTATAACAGTGGAATGTTTATTGTATTTACCCTCATAATTCACGTGGAACAATAGTTTCGTAATATTCCTAACATCTCCGTCTTAAAATGTGTTAAATATCTCTCTGTATCCCTCTATATATTTAGGTATCATTTTCTTACTTACATGGTACAACGAAAACGTCAGTCTTAGGTATATATTATGTATATATATATATATATACAGACCAGCTGTAAGCTAATCATAAAATGCCATCTTCATAATTATCATTCTCTTTTATTAAATATTTATAAACTAATATTGCTAGTGCAGCACTGTATATTACACGAGGAATAGAATTTTGTAGCATATAAATCTTAAACATTTCCTTTCTATTTATCCGAACAAAATAGTCGTATCCGCACACACCGCATTTATTCTCACACATCTCTTCTTTCGTTATTATTTTATTATTCACTATTTGTCCTATCTACGCAGGGGATCCTTATTTTTGGAGCACGTTTTGCAGCACGTTCTGTTGTAGCTGGACAGGTAGCATATGTTCATGAGTTTCACGTTGGAACAGAATAGCGAAATATCTTGGCATCTTTCATCTGTAATCGTAAAGGCTGAATATCGAAATTCGGAAATATTAGAAATGGATCTCGGTAACATGCTTTTACAGATTGATCAAAATCTTTTATACTTCAGAAAACCATGATTTTTTTAAAAACTTAAGTTGACCAAAGCAATATGTTTAGCATTTAGTAATAAAAATTGTTACAATTCGTATTTAAAGTGGCTTTCGATAACGAACATTTTAGGATTTAGGATTATTAACAACATCAAGCAAGCTGAGAGATATTTTTGTTATTGTCAACATACTACTTTTGAAGGCACAATTTTATAGCTTCCACGAAGGTAAAAGTATTGGATCATAACTGTAAACGCAATATGTATGTACAAACATTTGTTTAGCTAACTAATAAGCTAAATACGTAAGAAGATACATTTTTGCTAGCAACTAACTAACAAGCACGAATAATACCATTCGATCTAAGAGTTTTGGAGGAAATGGATACCTACTGCAGAAATAGGATAGAAGGATAAAGTCTGTGGGTGGGGAAGGGGCCGTAAGCCGCACGCATTTGGGCCACCCAATGGGCCCTTTGTGCTACCTCCTCCGTGTGTACTGTGTGTGTGTGTGAAGTAAGTATATGACTTGTTACTGGGTCTCCTCACCGTGAGAGGGCAGCAGTGCCGATTTTTGCCCCAGCACTGAAGGATACCGGGAGAGGTACCGATCACCGGCTGCAATCAACTTTTTTTTTTAAATCGATTGCGGCATGGAGATTCGAACCATCAACATCCAGGACGGATGCCTAACGCTCTTACCACTGCGCTATCCCGGCATGTGCAGAAATAGGATTGTATATCGAAGCTCAGGAGAAGTTATTATCAAACACTTAAATGTTCTAAGACATCCTTTTACTATTTTTTTGTGCGTAAAAGTGTGAATTACAGAATACTATTTACTGCCTTATCATGATAGGGATATATTATGTACTTATTGCCCCATATTTACCAAAAAATTAGAAACTACAGTCTGTTTAGGCATAAAGATAACATTTATGGACATGCTCTACGACATGCATTGCAAAACAAATGATACTTTTTCGGGGCTATACGAGGTGTGACAATTTAACTCCTGGAATGACTGTGTGCTGTGCCCCGTGACTTAACTGTATCGAAATGACATGATTATTCGTGTTTGAACATGTGTAAGCTATCACATGCGTACATTTCAAGCAGGTAATAGATATCCACGTATGCATCTTCTGAAACATTACGATTGTTGCAAGTGGCCTATGATGAAGATGCTATGAAAAAGTCGAATGTGTTTGGGTAGCATGAGAAGTTCAGAAGCCGAGAGCCAAAAACCATAATAACGGATATTAAAGTTAACAGAATGCGAGATGCAATACAGTCTGATAGATGATTAAGGGTGCCATTGATAGCTGATAAATTGCAGATTAATAGAGAAACAGTTAAGTTAATTTTAACTAAAGAATTCGGCATGAGAAAGGTTCCTCTTTCTGAGAGTAGTCACGGGTGGTGAAACTTGGTAATTTCAGTACGATCCAGAAACAAAACGTCAGAGCATGCAATTGAAACCCACGGGTCCACGGCGCCGGAACAGACACACGTTGCATTCACAGTTTAAAATCATGCTGGTGTGTTTCTTCGATCACAAGGAAATTGTCCACTATGGATTTGTTTAACAGGGGCAAACAATGAAACAACAGTGCTATGTAAAGGTAATTCCTTCAAAGATCACGAGATCTTGCGAAGTGGATCATTCATCATGACAGTGCGCCAAGTCTCAGTGCACTTATTCTGAGAGACTTTTTGGCCAAAACGCCAGACTATTCTGTCTATTCACCTGCCTTAGCACTCTGTGATTTTGGTGATTTTCAATATTACTAGCCACATTGGAAGGACGAAGATTTATAACTATAATAACTGACACCCAATAAACCATGAGACAGCTGTTAAAGTCAGTGTATAGGGGCACGGGTGAACTACTCTGAAGGGGATAGCAGTCACTAGCGTACAGTTTCACATGTGTATTTTTGGATCGTACATTTCAGGAATTAATTTGTTACATCTCGTATACGATCAACTAAGAAAGTTTAGAGATTGCATTCGCAAAGACACACAATCTACGGCTACCTCTGCTTACCTTGGTATTAACATTATCCATTGGCTAGCTACACTGGAAATCATATTCGTTGTGAAAACACGTCATATATATTTTAGGAGGTAGTTGATATAAACATTAATTTTGATAATTGGATTATAATATATTATTTCTAGTTAAAGATTATTACAAAAAAATATTATTTAAAATTACTTTTCAGTTTGGAAGATTTTTCAATTCTTTTTTATAGGAATAATAATTTACCTTTTGTGCATGGTGGTCCTTTACAGGACTTCATAACTGGAGGCCGAGGTTTGTCTTTACACGCCATACCAGCTGGTTTTTTCGTGCCGTACCAAACGCACTGTAGTATTCTATATTTGACACCCTGAGTACCACATGACGCTTTACACTGTATTTAAAGAAGAGAACATAATTAGCAAGCACTTTAATTTCAATTTCAATACTGATCTTATTGCTTTGGAGGGGCTATGGTGTATAAATGCAAATGATCCTTACCTCAGACCATGGACCGACCTTCCATTTGCCCACGCATTTTCTATTTTCACATTCTTGTCTATACATTGGTTTCTCGAAGATATTGCACTTTGAGGGGCTAACTGTGGCGTTGTACAGTTTACATTTCACAGACCTTCTTTGTATTGCTGTAAAAAATTAATTGAATTAAATTTTGTCAATTAGTTAAAGCATTGTTCCTGTGAGTTGTTGCGTGATAACTTACCTATATTCCAGGCGAAACACTTCGATTTCAAACATGGTGACCAATCTGAGGTCACCCATTCGGGACACTCGTCCATTCCACATTTCCTAGCGGTGGAAGGCGTGTTCAGACCGGCGTCCTGACACAGATTATTGTCAACATCTTGGGTATTATTATTCAGTCGCACCAAACAATTGGCCGTCCTGATTTGAATTCCATTTCCGCAGCTTTGGGAACACTTGGACCACTCGCTGACAATCCATTCGAATTTTACGTTGTCCGCCGGTCCTCTGCCCAGCACCACGATGCTGTCGTCCACTGCATCGTCCTGATTGTCGTTTTCCGGGAAGGAGACCATTCGATGCCCTCTTGAATTACTGAACGTCTGAAAGGGCCATAAGCGCTACGACTCTTATTAATAATGAATATAACTCTGCGACGAAGAAGTGTAGAGTACACGAGTAAGATATACAGAAAGAAATAGATAGAAAGAATGGGAGAAGAAAGACTTTTAATTTGAAATCCTTTTCTGGTCGCATTGATTTTGCTAGTTGCCAGAAATCAAAGCTAGTGACCAAAACTAGGTTTGTCATGTCGTCGCCAGGAATCTATCTTGGTATTTGGCAATACACACATATACAGATTGATTCTTATATAAAAGATAAATAATTGCCAGGTCATAACTGCACTTAAAGAAAGTATAAAACTGACAAATCCCGCTGTCCATTATAAAAAATAGAAAATATCTAAATTTTAACGTAGAAAACCTATTTAGTCTGGACCTCATAGTAAGAGATCTGCACCTATTATTTGACAATATTCCAAAGATGTACAGCAATGAGAATACATTGTATTCATTTTAATTTAATATTTTCAGATATGGTAGTTGAGTTTAAATTTTGATTTAATAGCTATAAATCAACCTAGATGAGTAATAGGTTCGTACAAAAATATCAAAACTGACTCTCAAAAATATTAATATACAATATCTTAAAATTACAAATGTCTTAACAAATTGAATTTTGTAAGTTAAATAGAAAAGGTAACAAGTACATAGATTCTTCAATTAAGTTAGAGATTATTTATTTCAAACGTGTATAGTAATGTATTTTACACGTGACGTGAGCTCATTACAACAATCGGCAATAGAAAACAGCTGAGAGAAAATAAAATACGGTGCGCCTACACCCGATCAACAATAGAAACCCATTGCGTTGCATTGCTAATGTAACGATGGTACAGGTTCGGCGCTAGCCCGCGACATGAAATAAATTCGGTTTATACCATGCTGTTTCAGATATAGTTCTCCAGCACGTAAACTTAGTTTATTTATCACCTGATACTGATTAAATTGGATGAACAGTTTTTCATGCTCGTCTGAGCATGTCAAGGATTCATATTAATAACCCTTTTTTGATATCTGCAGTTTTTGAGATTTATTTTTTTGACAATTTTCCAAATATATATAAATATCACGTGAATATTTATAATTTATCAGTTTATGGACAACATTTAAAAACACCATTATACAATCCGCAAGAGATACATGTGGAACATACAAAAGAAATAACCATCAAAAACAGACAGCATGATGGACAGAAGAAGTTAAAGTACAAGTAAAAATCGAAAAGGAGAAATGGCGCAAATACTTAAATAATAAAACCGAAAGGAACTATCAAGCTTATAAACAACAAAGAATAACAGTTAAAAATACGGTACTACAAGCAAAACAGCAGAAGTTGAAGGAATTTGGAGAAAAACTAGAAAAGATAGCAAAGGAAATCAAAAATTATTTTTTAGAGTATTGAAAAATCTTAGAAACAGGAAAAGAATGGACTTTCGAACAATTAAAAGCGACCAAGGAGAGTTACTGAGAAGCGACACTGAAGTAATGAACCGTTGGAAAGAATATTTCCAAAAGTTGCTAGACACGGGACGGAAACGGAAGAACAAGAGGGAGAAAAAAAGGGGGGGGGATAGAGAAGTTAGACCAAAATAATGAGGACAATGTAAGACTAGAGGAACTGATGGAGGCCGTTAAATAACTCAAGAAGGGCAAGGCGCCGGGCATAGACAAGATTACGGCAGAAATGGTCAAATCTATGGGAGAATGTGGAGCCAAAATACTATATGAATTGTTTAAAAGAATATGGATAGAAGAAGAAATACCGAAAGAATGGCAAATAGGGTTACTACTACCAATACACAAGAAAGGCAACAGTAGCGATTGTAATAATTATAGGGGTATAACACTGCTGAGCACAATAGTTAAAT
>JARFOC010000328.1:50162-62192 GCA_031763485.1 Osmoderma eremita | reverse complement strand
ATCACTTTCCGAATCACTACAATTTATTTCCAAATCACTCGGACAATCAGATAAGTCATCCGCGTATAATTCATTGATAAATTCTTCGCTATCACGATCTGCCATGGTTGCAATTTTTACAGAATTAAAATTGTTATAAAAATCTGAGTATCTAGAAAAATAATTTGTTTTCTAATAAAACGGACACGTGTAAACACGATGAACAAAGCTTTTGCAGTATTCTATATTGCCCCGGGTTTCAAAAAGTATATGCATTCTGTCGCGCATTTTTTTAAATAGCACATGTTTTATTTCCAACTATAATTCTGTTCAGAAAGTGAGCGCACAATTTGCGTAAAAACACGTATTGACGGTTTCTATTAACGTATTCCTAAAAGTTATATTTACAATTTACAAAGATTTTTGCTTACCAGACGGGATACAATAAACACACTGTTCGGATTACTCCTGCCGCACAAAACTTTTAAATCCCCCTTTCAAACACAATAACGCACCAACCTTATTCACGCACTGACTTCTACAATAGCAACTTACAGACTAAAGATTCTGAAGGAAAGCAATCGCTCCAACATTAATCTACCCTACTCAACAAAAATAGGAATGTAATTACACTAAAAAGTACAGTCGGGTCCAGGTACCTGGCGATGAATCAATTTTAAATCGAGGTGCGTTACAAAATAATAATAATATCTATACATACATCGCATTTGCAATAGGTATTTATGATTTTAATTTCATTTTATATAGTAATATACTTTTACGAGTTATACTACTTTAATTATCTTCATCTTTAAAATATGTAATTTGAATCTGTTAAAATCATATTTATCTAGCGTTTCCCGCATCTATAATATTAATAATTCTGGCGTAACCCATACATCATGTTGAGGTTATGTTAGATGTATAATTCAATACAGATCAGAACGTTTGAGTTTTGAATCAGAAAACCTTCTAATTTTGACTTTCTACCTTGTTTGTAAGATGAAGTAAGAGGGTTATGTCTTAACTACTAACAGTAAACTTGCATGTATTCCTTTGCGTAACCACAATCATTAAATAAATATGTGTTTACTCACGTAAAATCCAATTATTCGGTAGGCCGCAAACCAGCTTTGTTCCCAAAGCCTAGAACCATGTTTATTTCCTCTTATGTAAACATGTAGATTGCTGGCGTGTAACAATTCCTTTACAATAAGATTTATACATGAATCGTTTACTACACAAAACTAACACAGGCACACACGTCTTGTTACATTAGCTTGATCACTTTAATTGCTATCAATATTGTTGCACGTTGCTACGTTAGGCATAAACATAAATCCCAAACGTCAAATGTAACCATATTTATCGGAAACTGTACTTAGGCCGGTATTACAGTATAGATATTATATTAGTTCGTTCGATTTGGCAAGCGCGTTATGTTGCCAAACGCCTGCACAACCGCAGTAGCTATTTTATGTTCAAAAATAGATCTTGTCGGCAAGGGAATAATTACTGCGCTTGGGCATGCGTTTGGCTGCATAACGCTTTGGCCAAAACGAACAAACCTATTATCTTTGAGATATTACATTATAATAAATGCGTTAAAACAGTTTAGAGTCTAATGTACCGTGGGGATCGTCAGGATATTAAAATTAAGACACATTTTTAATATATAAAATGTTATTTGTTACATTGAATTGTTTCTCATGACATTCTACCCTATCTTGCGGTCTTTCTACACTCTGAAGTCGGATTTTACGCGCGGAAAAATTGTAAATCCAAAATTATATGCCAGAGAACCATATTTTATAAAAGTTATGTATTTATGTTGGTAATGCAAAATGCATATATGTTATAAAACCTTTTATAAGAAATCTCTATCAAAGTTGTGTGGTGTAATACCGGCCGAAGACAAAAATTGATCTTAAAGATCTACTAAAAGGTTTTATAATATATATTTTCCAGTACTAGCATACATGACTTTTATAAAATATGCTCATTGCACTATCAAATTTTATTGTAAGAAATATCTGGCTTTAGCCAATCGACGAACCCTCACTGTAAAATAATGGAATTAGGAATTAGAATCACAAGAGGGCGCTGGTTCACTCAGTACTCGAAAGTCGCCGAGAACGTGCGCCAAATCACATTCGACTTATTTATTTCTCTCTTCTCCGTAACATAAACTCCCCCGTCGAGACGAATTGGTGGTAAACCGATAGAACGGTCCGCCATACGGTCTACGTGTACGTCTTAAATCAAATTAGAGACGACGAACTTACTAATTTCGGCAAAAACTTGGACTAACCTATAATTTCCGAAGGGGTCAATCCGTAGCTGGCGACGCGACGCGCCAATTAAAAGTTTCCCCCTCGAATGGACGATATGTCTGGCGGAAAGAAAACTGAACTTCTTTTTAAATGGGAGGAAAACGGGTAAGTTTTCGAGATCTATCTGTACGTGCCGGGTTATAGTTACGTCTGGTGTTGTAAAATGTAAGACTGTGTAAGGCTGAAGAAAATAGACGAAGGCTTATTTAATGGTGATACAAACATCAGCAGGACATTGTTAGTACATGTTTTATGGAGATTATGCACGAAGCTATAACAGCTTGATTTTTATGATCCTAAATTAATCTTGATTAACCTTATCATCCATCTTCAGAGGAGGTGCACTATAGATCGTCTCAACTTCCGTATGCAGTATGGGGTATAATAGCAACTTTTATCTCTTACTATCCTTAGTTGCTGTCATTAGCGCTATCTTCACTTCCCATTGCTTTGTTGCAACTTATTTACATATGTCGGCAAAATAGCTATCTATCTGTCTATTAGCGTCAACTGCTGTCAATCGTTATCGTCGTAGTTTGAAAATATTTTTAGTTAAATTCCACGTTAATTTGTTTATATATAGTTGTACAAATCGTTCTTTTCAGAAAGCTTCCATCTTTTTCGAGCGTGCACCGGGTAATATGGATATTTTTCTTGATTTTTTGAAATTTTTTTTAAAAATAAAATATGGGCTTTTCACTGGTTATTGAATTTTAAAAAAATGTTTTTTTAAAAATATTTCGCTGTTTTAGTAAATATGATAGAAGATTCACTTGGCGCGGTCTATTTGGTTGGGTTCGCAGACCACCAGAGGGATAGTCACACAATTTTAACGTTAGGTGCCCATCTTTCCTTACTATATTATCTCTGACTTTTACAAACGCACTTTTGAGGTTATTAAATTAATATCTGACTCAAAATTTGTGTCTTTTAATGTCCAAAAAGTACCCGTACCGGTATAACATAAACGTTTTCGATTTTTATTTCCATTAATTCATAAATTAACTCGGAAAACCGCAATCCGGAAGTTTTACCATATTTTTTCCCGCAGTAAATCTTTGAATGCGTTCGCGTGGTCGCCGTTCCAAATTTCAATTGCACGCCAGCCGTTGGGTGGCGTTAGATAAATGTTCGTTCAGTTCAGAACGAAAATAAAACACAACCCAAGCGTATTACGCCTTCTTGCGTCGTGTACGCGAAATGGAAAAAGGACAACGCGGTTAAACAAAACAGAAATCCTTGTGTATCTAATTGAGTCAACTGCTTTTGCTCGGGTACGCTGAACGTATCGGATTTTCCGAAGATGTATTATTATAGTAGAACAGAGAAGGCCCCAGGGCTACTACGACTTGTACGGTTTGTGTTGTTTTTCCTTTAATTGTACCCCACCGACGTTTATATGGTAATTTCTTGGGGATTTTTGGATGGTCAATTTATCAAGCGGTTGGAGTCGTTTTTGTAAGTGGGTCAGTGGAGGAAAAATTTATTTTATTCTTTTTTCACACACATTTATTTTTCCAAAAGGCTCGTTTTAATTTGCATAACGCTCGAAAACACTGGAAAATTTCCGCGTGTATAGAATTGTACTAACAAATTAATCCCGTAGATGGGAGAAATTAAAATTTTAAATTATTTACGTTTTTGCCGGTTTAAAACTATTTCGAATTGTAGCAGCGCCCTCGCTTGGAAATTATACGTACTAGCTGTTGCGTAGCAACAGATAACAAAAAAAATAATAAAATAAATGAAATGCCAATTGCAAACAATAATATAATTTAACTCGTCGGAAATTTAATTCATTTAATTGATGGAAGAAATTAATTGTTTAAATGATTTTTTTCCGAAAAAAAAAAGTTAATATGCACAATCACCAATACAATATCGCTATACAATACCGTTTTAATAGTTGCACAAACAAGATAGATATCTATTTTAAATATGCAGGGCGAATCGTACAGTCGGTAAGTACGTGTGACTACTATACCTTACGAGCTTCTGTACCGTTCGTATTTTCTGATTAAAATTCTGCACCTTTGTTTGAATTGTTTTCTTTGCAAGTTTTGATCAGGAAGTAATTTGTTTTTTTCCCCTAAAATTGCATTTACCTACATTTAAAAACAAATATACACAAACATTATATGTACTTCGTGTCATCCAAGGCAGTAATGCTACACATGTTGTTTCGTAACTTACGGTGACCCTCATTTGGGACATGATTGCTAGTTTGTTGTATAGTTACAAGAGGCGCTATAAGTTTTACCCCCTCCCGTCTAGTAAGTTATTCTATGAGTAAGTACATATTTACCATATCACATAAAATGTTTGCTTTTGCCATAGAAATTTTGAATAAAACACTTTTTACTGACGAAGCTACATTTACGATTGTTTTGCTCGTCTTAATTAGGAATTAGAATAAAGTAATTTCTTCATTCTAAGTTGAAATTTTGCACTTTATTAAAAACATAACCAAATTCGCAATATTTTAACAGTTTCATAGTAAATAATAAATGGTTAGGTCAACACTCAGAACTTCCAGGTTGTATCCTACATTTAGTTACAAATCCTCATGCATGTTACGTATTCGTTGTAATAAAACAATACACTTATAGTACTATCTTTTCACCACCATTTCCTTGTTCGGGTCAAAGTAAGCCAGCGTTGGAGTTGAGGTAACCAACTTCTTTATACGGTTACAACATCTTTCTATACTTTCATTCAATTTTGTTGCTTAACAATTTCCTAAGGGGACTCGTCTCCTCCGATTGGTTAGGTATGAACTTTGTTAGTATAGTAAGTCCATTTTGACTAATTTTTTATAGGAAAATATTCAAATTTTTATCTGTTCTTCTAAACAAGGACCATCAATAAAAATATCATCAAAATAGGCAATTACACCATCTACTTCATTCAAGATCTCTTGTACATACCTTTGAATATCTTTGGGGCGGATGTCAATCCGTATGGTAATCCCAAATATTGGTAACGTCCAAAACTAGTTGCTATTGTATATACCAATGAATTTTCATATGTCACTGGACATATTGACTAACATATTCAGCTCCAGATAATTACGAAAACAAACTGTCTTGTGTAGGAATATAAAATATATCTCGTTTCACATATTTATTCAAATACCTTGGATCCATGTAAACTCTAATACCACCATTTGGTTTAGGAACACAAGCACAATAGGATTAACTCAATCGGTAGATTCTGTTACTGGTACTATTATTTTATTTGCCACCATTTCATCTAGTTTTGCCTTAACTTTGTCCTTTAGAGCAATATGTATTTTTCTAGGAGGATTAACAATAGGAACAGCATTTTCTCTTAACACAATTTTACGTAGCTTATTAACTTTTCCTATTCCATTAAAAACATGTTTGTATTTTTCTAACAATACATTTAACTGATCAGTATTAGTTTGTTTAATTTCAGATGCAAGTGTGTTTCTATTAAGAATGCCAAAATCTTGAATAGCAGTTAATCCTAATACTGATTTAGAAGCATTTGTTTTAAGTACATAACAAAGCAATCTTTTGTTTATGCTATTTTAATTACAATTTAAATATATTTGACCAATAATTTTAATATCATGTCCTGAATATGGTGTTTCACAAAGATCAGTTATAGAAACATTTAATTTTTTGAAATCTTTTAAATCTAAAATTTTAAAATGACAATATTTAATGATCATAATATCAATTTTAAAATTAATACTATAATCATTAATGTGTACTGTTTCAAACCTTTTAAGTGAATTAACAGGGCTATTTATTACATTTATGACATAATTTATTATATGCAGGAGAATTTCCTCTTTGATGCTCTTACATTTAACATTACTATTCTTATTTACTAAATTCCCAGATGTTGTTTTAAATTTACTATTTCTTATGTCACCGTACTCACTGTTATACTTCTGTCTTTTGTTCATCGCACTGCAATTCCCGCCAGTATTTTCTTTCGTAATTTCCTTCTGTGTACTGCGGTTCGGGGCTACCAACCATGATACGTCACACTGCACAAAACCTGACACGAATGTTGTACCCTCAAAAGATCAACTGATTTGTAATCAAACGATTGCACAGAATTGCCTTGTAAGAGGATGACACAGAAAACTTGCTGTTAAAATTACACTTCACCTTTGTTATGTTGTTTTGTTTATCTTAATTAATCCTTAGAATAAATAATTTCTTTATTCCATGTTGAAAATTTTCCACATTCTTTGTTAAAAACATAACCAAATTCTTCATAGCTATGTAGGTTCGTAGGTATTAAAAAACTAAACTAAAAATCTCAATTATTCTTTCTCCTTTCGTCTCTATTTGAAAATCGTGTCTCTATTTCAGTATTTGTTAGTTAGCCGAAAGCCTAGGACTCCATTTTTCTTCTTTCCATTTATATCAATACCTATATAGAACTGGTAATCCGTTGAGTTATTATGGAACACGTCAGGCAAACAAAACTTACTCTAGGACCGGGCATTTTTCAAGATTAAATTGTAACTACAGTCTCTAAGAAACAAGCAATGTACGTGTGTGAGTGTGTGTGTAGAATCGACGATAAGGAACGACCCAGAGCGGTGTTGCCGTGCTCGATAAGGCGCAGAATGATGGTGGAGTAGGAGGACGCGTGCGAAAGGGACTCGGTCGCTACGATCGGGCAAACGTGTGCAGACGCGAGGTCGTTTGGAACACCTTCATAAAATTGGATGATAATAAATTACGGGTCGAATCGATGGAGATATCAACTTATGCTTTATATTTTATATTAGGAACGTGGATACGGTTGGAAACATATTTCGGAATCGGGAGGAAATGAAATAAAAAGCAAGTCGGGAGTGGTGTCGGGAAAAAATGGGACCAGACCGGGTTTTGCTAAAATGTTCGAAGTAAAATGTTTTCTTCTGTAACATTTGACAAAAAATACAGTTGAGGAACGTTAAGAAATAAAATTATAATAATAAAATGCATATATTTCTAATTACACTTTTAACAAATTACTGACGCGTATAAATCTACATTAGTGAAGATAATAAATATAAATGATGATGTAAAGACAAAATAATTGAGACAAGAAACTCTGCCAGCTAAGTAATCCATGTGAAAGTTCCATCTCATGTTGGTATCCAGGGAGACACCAAGCAACTTAGCCTGTGAGTGTGCGTTAGACTTACTTAGTACGTAGTATGGGAGACCGGGGACAAAAGTAACACGTTACGTACATTTTTTAGACTGAAAACCCGTCTATATATTATCGAAGCGAATATTTTAAAAGAAACTGCATTTCTTCCGATTCTTCCGAGTGTATATTTTATCAGCACATGTACAAAAGCGGTACCGCTATAAATTAACACATTTCCAACAAGCGGGCGGCAGTCTTCGTCTGAACCGGTCCGAAACGATAGGGAATAATGATTCATTTCGTTAAGCCCGCACGACCGAGGTATATAAATCTATATCCGAATCGACTGTTCGATTGTTGGAACTGTTATTGAATCGCCGGAGTCGAGACTAACCTACTACAGTCGTTGGTCGCGCTCGGATCTTGATTAATGAAAATCGGACGGTAAGATTGACTCCCTGCGACTTTATCACCGGCTCGCCATTCGACGCGTTGTCGCAACAACTACATAAATGTCGTAGGGTAACGTTACCGGATCATTATATACATATATAGATACGCAGTTAATGGATTTCAAGTCGTCAAATGATAGATACTGGCCAGTTCTTCGGGCTAGGATGTCCGAAATCCCTCGGAGTTATTGACAACGGTGGCTGGTGGGATAAGCGATGGCATGAGAAATTAACCCCTTGACATTCTGCAATCAATATAGTGCGTGGGTATCGACGCTAGTGGCTAATTGGTGGCTTTTGTAAGGCTAATGCCGGAAGCTTAGATCGATTTGTAATTTCCAAAGGCGGTAAATCTATTCGAGTTAGATTTTTCAAAAATTATGGCAAAAGTTATGATTGTACTTTGTGCTGCCATCTGACAACCGACGCTTGTATCGTAAATTTCGGCCTTCTTGACAGTATACTTACTCAGAACATTTTGACGTACAAGCGATATTTGTGTTACTTACAGTGGCTTAAAAAAATCATCTAGGCCAAAAAATGCAACTAACACGTGATCATTTTGGTGTCATTATTATATGATATTTTGTTGTTTTAATGATACTGAGAGACAACTTAATTCTTTTTAAAACCACATTAATACAGTTCATCCGAATATTAAATTTACAATAGAACGGGAAGAAAATAATTCCATACACTTTCTAGATCTAACTATTGCTCATAATAATAACAAATTTGAATTTTCTATTTTTCATAAACTTACGCATACTGATGCTACTATTCACGCGTCATCACACCACCCTTGGAACCAAGGAACCATAAATTAGCTGCGTATCAAAGCATGATTAGTAAATATTCCGATGAATATATCCAATTTTAAATTAGAATTGAATAGAATTTATACAATAGCGTTGAATAATGGGTAAACAGTAAATTTAATTAATAATATTGTATCTAAAAAACAGAAGGCTCAGACTCTATCATTAATTTACCCTAAAATTTCAAATAAAGGATCTATAAATTAACCTCTTTTACATACATAGGAAAAACAGCTGAGATGATTGGTAAACTTATCAAAAAAGTTAGTAAAGGGCACGTATCATATAAAACAAACAATAATTGGTACTTAAAAAAAAAGCAATATGGACAAGGCAGACAAAACCGCTTACTCTGGGATCTATAGATTAACTTGTGAATGCAATAAAGTTTACATTGGACAAACAGGAAGATGGATGCCCGAACATAAGGGAAGCTACACAAATAAGAAAACAGATTCCACTTTTGCTACCCATTGTTTAGATAGTAATCATTAAAGGCCGGATAATATGCAGTTTGCATAAATTTGCATAATATAGGCATTTTGTATATTGTTTGTATATTTTGTAGTAATTCAGCATATTTTAAGTATCCGAGTTTTATTTATTTATTAGATCAAAATATGGGATAGGCATTACTAAAAATATGTCGTGGATGTAACAAACAACAAACTTCTGGATATTTTTCCGATTATTTTATAAGAAAACAACTGATGATGTGGTATTTTTTATGCAGGTTACAAGTGAGAGAAAGTTTCAAGTCGACCAGCATATTAAAACTCCATCTCATGCCGTAAAACTAACAAAGATGAAATTGGCGAAGAGAAGGGTCAGCAAACATTACCGCAATGTTTACCATCTACTTCCAAAAAATCCGAACAAGACCAATTTAAGAAGATTTGTGCCTAATGTTTGTGTCGGCAGATATTCCACTACATAAAATAACCAATTTAAATGTCCTATAACAAGCGTGGACGTAAAACGAACCTTTTGAATATATAAATACATGTTATCAGACAAGCGCCACAATTTTTCTGTTGAAAACTTTGAGAAATATGTAATTGTAAATTGTTTTCGTAGTTAATTATGTTGTAAAATGTTCTAAATAAACTTGTAGTAAACATAATAAAATTTTTTTCTATAGTATTCCATTTCCTAGCATTACTCCTATTTTTTTATCTGCATATTTTTCATAAGAAAGTGCATATTTAGGCCTGAACATCTGGATATTTATGGGCATATTTCCGGGCGATTTCTGAGTGACAATTATTTGACAATTGATAAATTAATTAGAATACGGCTTCATAAAGAAATTGTAATCTATTAGAATATCAAAAACCTAAAGGTGGATTGAAAATATAATTTGGAAATGTTATTATCACAATAAATACCTACAGATTATGTTAATATATAAATTAAAGTATCAAATACCTTAATTACCCTTTTTATGTGTGCGTATTTAATATGTTCCACCTTGTTCTTTCTTCTTAATGGTGGAGATACCATTCGTTCCAACTCCTTCGGATCTTTCCCACTATACACACACACAACTTTAATTTCTGACTTTTTACAATTGATTTACAATCTCATATCCAATTTCTGCGTAATTTAATTCCATCACCTTACGAATCCAAACCTATCCGACCAAAAAGTATAATAAAAAGTATAGGTTTACCAGAACTTGACGATAAACCCAGCCAATTCAACGATAATAACCCGTTGGTTTGAAACGGACAAACAACAAAGGCGATCCATCCTATATTTTTTTCCCCAATATTTCCGCTTCATAGGATTCATACGTCTTCGAACTGCTCTTTTTGCGTCAGTATAATATTTGCCCGCCTTCGGAGCGTAGAAGATAATTATTGGCTGCTGTGTACCTATACCTACCTGTGTGAGGCTTCGCTAGATATCAAATGTCCAGTCCACTAGTATACGTCGTCTGTCGCGTTTCCACTACAAGGAACATACCGTCGCGTCGGCTCCTAGGTGGCAGTATCAAGTTTCATTCGCGAATAAGGATAAACGCTCATGCAGTATTAAATTCAATTTACCGGTGGACCAACTGTCCCGTCTCTTGTTATCTACGTCATCCCAGGGCGGCAAGCGCGCCTTGGTCGCATTGAAGCATCGGACGATTTATTATTATATAGTTCTGGAGCAATTTCACCGGTAAGATCTGGCGATAATGCATGTATTATGTGTTCTGTTGTCTACTTTAAAATTCAATTACTATGGGGGGTTTCGTGACTTCAACAAAACCGCTACCCCTCGAGTGCTTTTGTCAAATTCTACTATATTATACGCGTATATCTAAGCATTTGCACAAATAAATTTTATACAAAAAAAAACTCACTAAAAAGGACAAAACAAGTGTTTCTTTCCAAGCCCTATTGGTTCACCCCACACTAAAAATAAAACAAGTGTTTCTTTCGTAACTTCCTATAAAACTTAAGTTTTTTTCGAAGTGTGGATGAGCAAATATGGTTACATCCTAATGTGAGGTGAACCAATGAAAAAAAAAATTAAACTTCATAAGAAGGGGTTTCATCTTTAGTGTGAGGTGAACCAATAGGGCTTAGAAAAAAAAAGTGTTTCTTATTTATAGTTATTAAGTAATAAAAAATGTTGTTTTAGGATTGTCTAACGATTCATATAGCATAAAAGGGGCAAAATTGCTTCTAAAAATAACACTGGTCAACAAAATTTCAGATGTATATGGGAATCAGGCATTTTTGTGTTTCGGACAAAAATCTTGTTGACCAGTGTTATCTGATAGAGGAACAGGTGATATGATCTTTAGGAAGTTAAATTCGGGAATGGAAAAAAAACGATGTATTTAAAATTTTCTCAAAGGTCTCAAATATTCGAAGTTGGAAATTTACAAAGGGCAAGGAATATGCTCAACTAATTTTAAAAATGCACGAATTGCATCTGCTGATGGTAAATTATCATTTTCGATGTTGGATAACAGGTGACAATTCAGATAAGAGAATTTGGAGAAACATAATAATCTTTCAGGGTAACAATATTTTTTCGTAATTTATTTGTCCTGGCCTGTTAGAAAATAGACACAGTTGATTGTTGCGGTTCAGTGAGATTGACGAAGTACGCTTAATGAACCGGAGCGATTTCGGTGGAGGAGACCGGGGACAAAAGTAACACGTTACGAAAGTAACAATCCTTCTATAAATTCACAGAATCGTGTTGAAGAGTAGTTATAATGGCTATACAATGCAAACCTAGACTCTCTCTCGCCTGAACTAGTCGTCATACAGCCACGACGCCGGTAATAGCTGTTGCAAGGCTATTCGTAAATCTTTG
>JARFOC010000328.1:7181-24203 GCA_031763485.1 Osmoderma eremita | reverse complement strand
CTATCCACCGCTAGATGGCCTTGCTACCCCCAATCCGCACGGATAATTTATTTTATTTACAAAATACGTGGGATGAATTCGGCACGTTACACACTTGTATTCCCTCTTGCTTCAGCGAGTCCGCTATTCTGCCATTTGGTATTTTATCATATCTTGTCTTTGCTTCGATAGTCCGCCCAAGTTGCAAGCACTTTTTATTAAAAATACATAAATTAATATTCGTTTATATGGGGTTGGCATGTTTAAGATCCCTCCTCTTTCTCAGGTACACAGGCGCTGGTTCGAGCAGGCAGCAATCACAGTTCGATATCGGCGGAGGAAGTCGACCCCAGTCCGACGGAGTTGCAAGTGATCGGCCGAGCGAGGGCCCTGGTCGACTACACCCCGAGTCCCTACGACAAAGACGCGCTTAAATTTAAGGTAGCTGTCGCACCATCACCACACGTCCTTTGATCTGACTTATAATTGTTACAGTTTTACTGGGAATAAGACTTAACGTTGAAGTTAACAAGGTAATATCAGAGAATGATTATTTTGTAATTACTATTATATATTTACTATACGAATTTGCTAATAATAACTTGCCTTGCTAGCTTTGCAACGTAAGTCCGATCTGTAGAGCATGATTCGTTTTATTTACGTCATTTCACGATCATCTAAAATTTTTAAAAAATCGTATTGAAACGTTTAAAATGCGTTGACTTTGTAGAAAGGTGATATAATAGAGATAATATCGATGAACAAGAGTGGGCAATGGAAGGGTATCTGCCAGGGCAGGCGTGGCATCTTCAAGTTCATAAACGTCGAACTGCTATCGGACCGAAAGAATAGGACGGAGCTGAAGTGGCACCTCAATATCAAGACGAAACCGGTCTCCGTCGAAGACCTATTGCTGAAAATCAATCTGCAAGAGCACATATCGGTGTTCGTCCTCAACGGGTACGAAGATCTGGAGTTGTTCAAGGAAATCGAACCCTCGGATTTGGATTACCTGGGGATCGTCAACGCGGAGCACCGCGCCAAGATTTTAACCGCCGTGCAATTGCTGCACGATTTAGATTGTAAGTATATTGAAAGTAATAATGCATCTGTCATACGTTAATTGACATATTCCACGTGGACTAATTCAATAATACCACAGAACAACCTAAATAGAAGGATGTAGAGTCACCCGAAGTGAAACTATGTTTAGTGACATCTCACATCCGTGCCAGTAACTAAAATTAGAAGACCCCGTTTAATTATATTTGTAATTAGGAGTTGTTGTATCAAAAAACGGACAAAATTTTATAAAATATTTATATTAATAATACAAAAATACGACAATCTAAATAGAAGGATGGGGAATTACCCGAAGTGAAACTATGTTTAGTGACATCTTACATCCGCGCCAGTAAATAAAATTATAATTTATAATTAGAATTTGATATATCAAAAAGCAGACAAAATTTTATAAAGTATTTATGTTAGTAATACAAAAATACAATGAGTAAAATATACAGAATAAACCGGTCGGGATCTTTTTTCTTCGCGAGATCTTTTTTTTTAATTTTATTTTTCGAGAATTTAAAATAAAATTCGGTTCGCGAATTTATCGGAAACGTATTGTTCGGGTAATAATCTCAAAAATTTTACCAAACTATTTTACTTTGCTTTCATTACTCCGATAAAATAAAATATAATTTTCTTATGCTTTTTTCCCTTTTTTTCTGTTGTTTTTCTTCTATTGCTCCATGTTTTACTGACGCATCTATCATAATAAGATGAGGCGGCGCTATTCCTTTTTAACTTTAATCTAACGAAACGGCTGGAGTATATTTTATAGAAAAATATATGTATTCTAAAAAGCAATGAAAATGTAACATTAAAAAAATTTAATTTTTTTTGAAAACATTCAAAAGGAGTTAATAATCATAAAAATAACAAAAATAAAAAATTACCAAAAATATAAAAATAAAAAATTAAGAAAAACTGAATATAAGAAAATATTTTTATAATTTGATTAACTTGTTTTGAATGTTTTTTTAAATTTTTTTATTTTTTTTATTTTACACCTTTATTTTACCTTATTTTTTTATTAACTTTTTGTATCAATTTTTTTTTTTAGTTTAGGTAATAAATCGCTCTGTAGACAATAAACTGCTAAGTTGTAACTTAAAATATTGTTGCATTGATTATACAAGAACATCAAATTTGTATTTGGCATCGACAATGATTCTTTTTTATTTTGTTTAATTCAATGAATTGATGTTCGGACGCTGCCACATTTGTAGTTAAATTATTGTAACCAATGATGTTTGTCGAAGACGAAACGATCTGACGGCTAGTCAATGGGAGAGCACCGGCCACTCGCAATTAATAGGTAAAAATTCTTCTGAGAGAGGGGGCACGACATTTAAATACTCCTATGTATTGTCCAAAAATATCCGCAATCTTGGAAAAATACTCCGGATCCGAAAAAAAAAACAATTCCCCGAGTGGCCGGGGAAGGCAAATTTTTGCGATTTCTTACGTATGCGCGGCCTTTGGATGCCTTTTAGTATATATTAATTAAAGGCAGCCATTTCGACGGTCCGCTCATGGGACGCCTTTTAGTAATATATAAAATGAAATTGTACAATTCCTAATAATTGAAAGTAAACGTTTCGCAAAACGCACCATCTGGCAACACTGCATGTTATTCCCGTGCTATTTGATCACTTTTAGATGAAATATAAAATCCCAGACAATTTTAAACATAAATAACTTTGAACTTGTCGTTGACAACTTAACGAATTTAAAATCCTGAAACGGTTAAAGTCAATATTATCTTTTCTGCTTCCTTCTAGCCGGTAGCGAAGGCGATATAGCCGGTTCAAGTAGCGAAGGTGACGAGCAACACCGCATTCTAACGTTGGAAGGTGGCGAGACCTATTCGCCGTTCGGTCGCAGACAATTTCCCCGGGATTCCGGTTGCTACGACGCCGCCCTCAAGGTATCGTCGAACCACCAAAGTCACCATCACCACCACGAATCGTCGCCCCACGGCGAATCCGACGACAATAACATCATCAACATCAACTTCATCACCGACGGTACTAACAATTTAGATTCTGTAGTCGAACAATGCAATCACGAAATTCTCGCCAGAGTCAGGCAGGCGCACAAGAACGCGTTGAATTTGCGCGAGGAGGTTGTAGTAGGTTATCACCCAAACATTCCCAATTCCATTAGTAGCGAAAAGTTGCAAAGAAGAGCTAAAGATTCTTACGTGAGCGTACATGGTCAAACAACTCTTACAGATCCGTGCAGGAGGAATTTGATGATCAACAGAATGAGCGGACGGAAGGCGATCGCGAACACCGCCGAAGACCACTGCGAAGCCGATCAGAAACTGAACGCTGTTAAATTCGTCGCCGGCGGAGGTGGAGTTTGTGCGGCAACAGGGGGAGGCATTGAAGAGTCCGCGGCCGTCACCAGCGCTATAAGTAGGGGCGGTTGCTTCAGCGAGAAATCCAGCGATTCCGGCGTGAGCAGCAGTTCCTTATCGTCCAGCAATATCAAAGAGCAAAGACAACAACACCAGTCCGTGCCGTCCCAGAACGCCCTAGCGGAAAATCTTACTACTACACACGCAATATTTCCTAATTGTGCCAAAAATTCTACGTCCAGTACTGCCAACTAAATGTATTTTCCGATCTGTGTCGTTTTAGTAAATGATAGGCTTTTTCTAAAACACTTTCTTTATCGTACGCGTAAAATTCCTTGGATATATTATTGGCGATTTTCCCCTCAGGTTGAAAATGGTAATAAATTCGAAGGTTTCGACTAGAACAGAGGTGAATATGCTCCGTTCGTGACGCGAAAGTAGTGCATCGATTAAAAACATTTGTTAAAATCAATGTTAATCGGTGTGGGTCGTAAACGGAAATAGATATCAATAAGAATTTATTGTTCGTAAACAAAATAAGCCCGATTGAGTAGTCAAATTATGAGGTATTTTATATATAAAATGCTTATAAATGACAATAAAGCAAAAACAAAGCAATAAATGGCCTCAATAAAATATTTGGTATATAGGATAATATAATAAATTAATGATTATTAAAAAGGAAAGAATACCGGAAAAATCGTTTATAAGAACATTCAAGGGACCTGAAAATCTCGGTTTTTAATAATTTTTATATTGGCAAGGTAACTTAAAAATGCTGGGGGATTGAATTAATAAAAGCAGTAATCAATTATTGGGATGGAGTATATTTCATAAAACAGAAACAATTTATTCTAAAAAAAATTACTAAAATATATATACAGTCAAACTTCTGTATAACGAACTCCTATTTAGCGAATATTTCTATATAAAGAATTTTCTCATTGGTCCGTTGACAAAGGTATATTCTACCATATAAAAAAACTTCTATATTACGAACTATATTTCTGTATAACGAAGTTTTAATGAGGACGCTCGGCAAATTCTGAGAATATAATTGTACATATGTGTTTTCTTAGAAACAGATAAGCAACCGTTATTTTAAAATGAATAAATTGCGTACATTGTATGTGTATAAGTTTTCAGTGTTTAGTTTGGCACTGGCGTTGAAAGGCGATAGGTGTGCATAAAAGAAAATGTTTAACAATTACAGAAAAAGTGAATACACTAAAAGAGGTAGAAAAAAAAAAGATATTGCTGCTAAGTATGGTATTGCACCTAACAGTTTATCAACAATTTGGAAACATCGTGATTCAATTTTACAGCAAGATGATACAACAAACAAGAAGAAACGATATAGATAGATACAGCTTTTCAAACTATAAGACGCGGATTTCAATTTCAGCAAAATGTACCGGCGCATATCTTTCATGCTCCAAATAAATGTGAATCATTTCATGAAGAAACAGTAATATCAAAATTTAAAGTGCAACGAAAAATTACGGACTATCTAAGATCCAACATTTAATTTAAGCTTTAAACCTTTCGTTTTATTGTTCAAAATGTACTTGTTTATTTACATAAATTTATTTGCATCTGACGTTGATTTAATATAATCACAATGTACATATGCAATATGTACATATGTATGTATATCGTAGATCTAACAGAACTGATATCTCTACTTTACACTGATATTTCTTTATAACGAAGTTCTCTATATTGCGAAATTTTTTAATAGACTTTGCAGGTTCGCTATAAAGAAGTTTAACTGTAATTTAAAAAAAAATATGTTTTTTTTTAGAAACTATTTTTAAAAAAATGCAACTTGAGCAAGAAAATTCGTTCCAAAGATCTCCCGCAATGGCATTCTGATCAATATCATAATTGGCAAACAGAAACTAGATACATTCTTATAACCGATTTATTTTCCAAGAAATATACTAATTTTCAGTCACTAAAAGTCCTAGGTTCTTATAGCCGGTGTACTTTAAAACGATTTTTACTGTATGTAAAACAAAGAAAAATATTGATAAAGGAAGATCATATATTTAATATAAATAATTGAATTTATGCGAATAAAAGGAATTTATTAAGCTGTATTTCAAACGAGGGTCGTTTCCAATCATTTCCGCGCCACCTAGTTTAGGAAAAATCAAGTAAATCCAGTGCTCCTAAAAATTTAATTTTTGAAAATCAGATTTTTACACATCAATTCCATTCAATCTGTTTAAATAAGAGCAGCTTAATATGTAACTTCCAAACGATACGTTTTATACGGAAAAGAGTCGCAAATCAAATAATAAGGTATACAAGTTTTAGTAAACCAAGAAACTGTCGTTAGATGGCGCTACTGTAGTTTCTATTAATGGTTGGCGGAACGAAAGAAAATATCGGGTAAGAATTTAGGAATACGTAGTGATCAAAATGAATCGTCTGAGATTGGTATCGAAAAGGTCCCTAAATTGATTATAAATTAATTGATATTTATTTAAATGCAAGAACAGAAATGATAATGGCGGTAAACACGAATGGGAAATGACGCGAAGACAGATGACAAACAAGGGTGTAGCCACGAACTAGTTTATAACCAATCTACGGACTTTTCTGGTACCAACCGCAAAGAGTTGAGATTGATCACTGTGTACTTAATCGTTAAGTAACGAGATGTCTTATGCAAAGTTTTACGGAATGTTCATTCCTTAACATAAAGAAAAACAGAACTCCTAATATAAATAAAACAAAATTGAGACAAATATCAAATATATAACAGGTAAGGCAATGGAATGGGCAGTAGACGTACCATTGGTTTTAACCAGGTATCATTCGCTTATAACCAATAATTTTCGAATTTGGTTTTTCTGACGTCACCGTTACAACCTGGTTGAATCAATTTGAACCAGATCTGTGGGCTGTTTGAAGAAAACTTAATATCGTCCAACAGCATAATACAAGATGCAGGATCCATTCATTTGTTTAAAAAAAAGAAGAAAGTAAATAGTATAGTATAACACCAATTGCATATGTCGGCTATATAACCGTTACATTCGATTGGTCCAGTTCCACTTACTACCCGGTTCCTACATATTACGTCACGGTTAACCAATTGTGTCCAATCGAAAACGTCTAATGTTGCTGCAAACTTAATTTCGATATCTCGTTAGCGATTAAAAGTGTTTATTCTTACAGAATATTTCCATTCGATTCGCCTACCACTAGTTCGTATAGAGAAAGCCCCAAAGGCACAGGAAATAGGCCAACTCTTATTCCAACATAGTATTTTTTCATCAAATTAGTGTAGTAACGGAAGAAATATATTCCCACAAAGCAAAATTCAAATTTGCCGGTGTTATTTTTAGTAACTTCAACATCAAGGCATGAAACTACCTAGAATTTGGTATTACATTAATAGGTGTTTTAATATCTTTATGATGAAGTTACTAAAGATAAATGCGGAACAAATTTGAAGTTTGTTTTGTGGGTTTGTTGTATTTGTATATTAAAATTCTTATTGATATTTATCAAAAGAGAACGAAGAAATATAATTTCCTGAGAGAGTTTCCGATTGCTAAGTATGTTTCACTAAAAGAATTGCCCGTAATAATCCTTCCCTTCAAAATCGATTTTTATATAAGTAAAAGTTATTTTACTTTCCATCATTGTGTATTTCTAAAAACAAATAAAATAGTACTTACATGCATCAAATTAAACTGACATAGGTGTTAATAAATAAATAAACGTGATAGAGATTGAGACTACGTACTAAGTAAAAGAAGAAATTTTATCTTTGTTGTAGAATGGTGTGTAAATATGTACTTATACATAAAAAGAAATCAATAAATAATTATTAGATAGATTATATATGGGTATGATCATCGTGTGAGAATCATGTTCATGCTATAAAAATGCTGTATATTATGTAAATATTTATTTATTTCTACGGACAACTAGTCTCATTTCAACCCTAATTTGTAAATAATAAAGAAAAAAAAACTGAAGGCTTGTAATAAGTAGGTACCGGAAAGAAGGAAAAAATAGATTTTTTTATTATTGACTGAAGAATCGGTGTCAATGTAATTAATAATGATTTTGTTATACATAATATAAATATATATATTAGGCATATCACATCTGTGTACATTTTACATGTATCTATGCAATGTGTTAATACATGTCAGTCAATAAATTTAGGAAGATTTATTACAAATATATCTGCGTTTTATTCCAATCACGGGTGGTAAGAAAATTAATTCCCCTAGTATGCTGTCAAATGAAAAATCAATGTCAACCAAACCAAACCCAAAATTATAAAATGCCGATTTAGTGCCATCTGTGTTTTAAAAATCTTAATATTTGGTTGCTTCATATCCACACTCCTGGTGCCGGCTATACGACAATAGTTCACATCGAGTCGCTGCTCAAATGGTGGCGCCACAACCTCCTCGTTTTAAAGACAATTTTACATTATTATCAGTAACTTACAATGTTTATTATAATTATTTCTTATTTACAATAAAATTTTCGTTACGTATATGAAGAAATGAACACCTTACACTATGTAATTTAAAGAAAATAGAATTAAACATGCAAAAATACACCAATATAGGGTATTAAACATGCAGATATCCCTACTGTTGCTCAACCTGTGTGAAACAGTTATGGAAACAGTGAAATAAAAAGCAACAGATTGAGTGTGGCGCGAAATAAGTTTTATTATTAAGTCGAAACAAATACATAATTTTCTTACAAACAATTAATGCAGTCATGAAGTGTATGATACCAGAAATCTCTTGGCACAATAGGGAACCAGTTTTGTGTATAGACATACAACCTCTTGCGAACGAATTTTATAGGTTAGCGACCGGCGGATCCGATTGTCACGTTTTGGTAAATTAAAGGAAAATTATTACTACGTATATACGATGATGTATTAAAATTTTAAGATCTGGCACGCAAAAATTACAGAAACTGAGGCCGTTACGGTGGACATAGTGTCCGATTTAACTAGGCATCACAAATCTGTCAATACTGTTCGATGGTCACCGAGCGGGCAATATTTAGCGTCGGCAGACGACGACGCCAATATTATAATATGGAATTTGAAGACTGATAACATTCCGTTGTTAGAAGGTGATACGAATGATAAAGAAATATGGGTTGTCACAAAGGTACGAGCTATGGAGAGTCGAGATTTTGTGTGTTGGTGAAAATTTTATTTCTTGTAGATTATGCGCGGCCATAAAGACGATATATATGATATATGCTGGTCACCGTGCGGTTTAAAGCTTTTGTCGGGATCTATTGATAACACGGCAATTATATGGGATTTCGCTCGAGGCAAATTAGAAAATATTCTTACTGATCATAAAGGTTTCGTGCAGGTATTTATTATTATTATTTCATATGTTTATTGAAACACAATTGCAAACATTCAGTTTAATATAAAATATATTTTGAAAATTATAGTATTACCACCGAAAGAACAAGGCTGCTCATATGTGATGTCACCATATATAGGTGTTCGTAAATACATTGGTTGCTTCTTTTAACTGGCATTTTAGCCTGAAAATTGAGTTTTATTTGCTATTATTTTGAAGGGCTTCCGATTGAAAGAGGGGAGAGTGAATTTAGATATAAAATATATATTTGCGGAATTGCTCCGGCAACATTTTCTTTTTCACTTATGTCTAGTTATCGACTCTGGTGAAACTTGATAATTGTTGATAAGTTGGACAGTTAGGAAATTGAAATTAATGCATGCGAATTGGTCTAACCTTATACTTTCCCGGCTTGTTTATCACTGCTTATTTACCCGTCTGTGCTGACGTAATAGACGCGTGAGCATTGGGGCCTTTTACTATCGGTGGTAATGATCTAGTTCTTGCTCAAATTTCTTACGTACACAAGTATAAAACAACATTCTCACGGAAATAATTGTGTTTTTTTTCTTTTTTAACAATTAGGGCGTCGCTTGGGATCCGAAAGGCGAATATATCACAACCTTATGTAGCGATCGCCTATGTAGAGTATTTGAAAAGAGCGGTAAACACGTGAGAGCTCGTATCGACCGAGGAACGTTACCAGTTCCAGAATCGCATCCACTACATGAGAAAAAAGTGAAATACTTTCACGACGACACGTTCAAAAGTTATTTCCGAAGGATTACCTTCAGCCCAGACGGTAGTTTGATAATTGCACCTGCGGGATGTGTTGAAACAGAACACAGTAAGAAAGCCATGTGTGGAACGTATTTGTTTACTTTAGACAATTTAACACAGTAAGAATGTATTGATTACCCTTACTCTTAGAATAAGCACAAAAAAGATTGCATGAAATTAGAAAAAATCCAGTGCAAATTATTATAATTTTATCTCATTTGTGCAAAGTTTTATGCCGTGGATCATATTGATTAACTTAAATGTCTTTACAACAAATTCATTTTCATTTCAGACCAGCAGCTATACTTCCTCTGCAGAAACAATGCAGTACCGCCGTTAGATGTTGCCCAATATTGTATGAACTCAGATCGAACAGCCCGGAACCCATAATAGATTTACCCTATCGAATGATAATCGCAGTTGCATCCGAAAGCGATTTGATCCTATACGACACTCAACAAGTTGCACCGTTTGCGCTCCTTCGAAAAATCCACTATACAAGATTGACGGACTTGGCCTGGTCCGCAGATGGTAAATTGTTAGTGGTATGTTCCACCGATGGATTTTGTACATTAATAACGTTTGAGCCGGACGAACTTGGCATTCCTTATGTTAAAGAAGAAAGCGAAGCCGATGAGAGCTTCCTAAACGTAAGCGGCTGTGAAGAATTGGAGACTGTCGAAGAAAATAAAAATAGGGAAGAGAAACCGAAGAGGGAAAGTTTTTTGACGCAGTGGGCGAATAAAACAAAGGAAGTTGCGAAACCCATCGAAAGGAGTCACGAAGGGAGTAAAAGTGAAGTTGGGAATAAGTTAGAAACTCAAACGAAATTAGTAAATATTAAGGATATGGTTCCAATGGAGACGATAGAAATCTTAGATTCTCCACGGAAAGATAAAAAAGATGCAGTCGGGAACACGTTAGAAATCCAAACGAAATCACTAAATATTACAGCTTCAAAAGAAACGATCGAAATTTCAGATTCCCCACTGAAAGATGATAAACCCAGAAAAAAAATTACGCCTAGAAGAATCGTGCCCATATGCAAAAGCTCACCACGCAACTCGAATAAGAAAAAGGTAACTCCGACACGAAAGAAAGGAAAATCATCCGATACGGACAATTCTAAAGAAAGTAAAACGAAGTCGTTGATACAATTTTTCAAAGGTACGAGTAAACCAGGCGATATTGCCGCAACTATTTCCGAGGAGTCGTCGAACGCCAGAGACGCTTGGAATAGCGAAGCGAATACGATAAGAATTGTCGAGTTGGACGAAGACGACATGACGGAAACCACGCCCGATTTTAAATTGCAATTGGAGGATACCACAAACTCACCACGTAAATCGAATAATCCTACTATGCAGAAGGAACGATCTCTAGGTATAATTGATGAAAAACAAAAAGATATTGAAGTGTCGGCAGATACGGGTCGAAAGAAACATTTGGATGATAAACAAAGTTCTCTTACTCCGAAAAATGATCTGAAACCGGAATCTATCAACGAAAGCAATATACGGAAAACTCCCAGAAGGATACAATTGATAACACTATCGAGTCCCAAGCACAAGAAGTAGGAAACTAATTAGACTGCCATTAGAAACATAATTACGTATGTTCCGTTATTGATTATAATTAAACAAATAAATACGAACATGTAAGATATTAGGGTACAAAAAAAATTTAATTTTATTAAAAAAATGTAAATTTATTAAAAAATTTAATGTGATGTATGTGTATTATTTTTAATACAAAAAGTGGGTACACACACTTAACTTAAATACTTGGAAATAGCTGGATTACTGCTTCTCGAAATACTTTTTCTTCTCTATGGGGTTGGGTATGATCTAAAACAAACATAATTGACATCAAAATCTATTTGCATAAAGTCGTTTCTTGCTTCGAAAAAGTCTTATCACAATGTCTTATCACAATACAATTAGACATCTTCAAATATTTACGTTGATTTATTGAAAGAAATTTATATTGATAAAATTGTAGCCATTACTTTACTTAACCTCTCCAAAACTCAATAATAAATTTATACATCTGATCTACGCAATCGTAGTGGTACACCAACAATTCCAAACCGTTTCATGTTCGAACAAGATTAAAAATTAACCAAAAACACCTACTCGATCCATTAGTTTTAAAGCGCTAATAACCTCAAAAGTGTAGACTTATCCTAAAGCCCGTTTGACACGATGTTTGCCCATTTTTTAACTGTATCCATCATATACTTGATAATATACTAAAAGGTCAAGACTTCATAGATTTGATCCTATTTTTCTATTCAACTTCTCCACTAGAAAAGCAACGCGTATGTGTGAAATGTACTGCCAACCCAAATTAAAAAGCTGAAAGTTGTAGAAAACAAACATAAGGTGTTATCGCACCCACAGAAAATATACTGTATGACAGATTTTCCCGTTTTCTACTCTGTATTCTCTTTTTCAGCTTTTTCGACGATTTTGTGTAAGTAATTTCTTGTGCTATATTTACTATCTACAATATCTTTATTGATTGTTGTATTTTCATTATATTCACGCACTCTAGCTTAATTATCTACTTGATTAAAGATAAAAAAACTCAAACCTGAAAATACGCGTGATTTCTATGGCTCTGTCTCTGGCAATGACACGTAAAACGTAAACATAACCTAAATTTAAAAGATAGAAAAACGTAGTTGGCAGTGATATAATGATGAAGTTAACTATATAATACAATGTATTATTTGGCAGCTACAACTTCAATTCAATCTTAAAGTATAATAAGTTTAGATTCTAAAATGAAAAATGACAGCTAGCATCGTGTCAAACGGGATTAAGCAACCGATGGTTGTCTGTTCTAACTGCCCTACAGGAGATTCACTATCGCTAAATAATTAAAGACCTATCGCGATTCTCTCGTCATTGCTAAAAGTTTTTGATAAAGCTATCGCTCTCGTTTTATAATAAATTCGTTTATTTACTATATAACGCTCAGAGTATCGCTACTGAATTCTACTGAAACTGCGTGTACTGAGTTTGCGCAAGTGGGGGCAAAATAAATGAGAGGATGTTAGCATATTTATCAAATCGAAATCTTTACATGAAGAGCAACAGTGCGATATCAAGTAGTTCAAAGCATGGGTGTACCACAAGGTTCCGTGTTAGGACCTTCGCTATTTATACTCTTTATTAATGATTTTCCTAGTGGGATAACCTGTGGATCCGTATTTTTGTATGCAGATTAGGATATTTGATCTCATTCTCACATGTGTACTATTAATTGTTATATTGCTGACTTCTTTGTAATTTTAAAAATTATGTCTGCTATTTCATACCTGGATTTATTTCGGCCGACATGAATGAAATAGTAATAACAACAAAAATTGCTCGAGTAACAATGTAAACATTTGTTTCTTATTTATTTAAAAAATCTAACTTAACACTTACAGTTTCTTGCCCCGGCTTCCAACCTGCCGGACATACTTCCCCATGTTCGTCGGTGTATTGGAATGCTTGCACTAATCTCAAAGTTTCGTCGACACTACGACCCACAGGAAGATCATTCATAGTTATTTGTCTTAATATCCCTTTCGGGCTTATTATAAATAATCCCCTGAAATATTTAATATAACGACATTAATACCTAAAAGCAAAAAATTAATTAAGTTGTACATTCACCTAAGCGTATGCCCTAAATCGTCTAGGAAAACTCCATAATTTTTTGATATATTGTGTGTCATATCTGATAGCAATGGTATTTTAATATTGCCCAAGCCGCCTTCGTTGCGTGGCGTATTTATCCATGCCAAATGGGTAAAGTGGGAGTCGACAGAGCACGCTACCACTTCCGTATCGGTATCGTGGAATTCTTGGATTCTATCGCTGAAGGCGAGGATTTCAGTCGGGCAGACAAAAGTACTAGAAACAAATGTCCACAGTTACATCAACGATTAACACAAATTTATTGAGAATCGCCTACAAATCTAGGGGATAGAAGAAGAAAACCAAATATTTTCCTTTAAAATCTGTTAACTTCAATTGGACAAATTCACCATTTACGACAGCCGTGCTTTCCCAATACGGTGCAGGTTGCGAAACTAAAATACCGTTATTACTTTAAGCATTTTGTGTGCACGATAACTTACTGACTGCTTTCGTGTATTGCAACTTATGATCTGTTTTCTCTGGATCCACTCCGAACGGATAAACACTACCGCCTGCGAAAGAATGACACGATTCATCTTCTTGTAACGCCTGCAGGGATAAATGGATATTCAAAATAACGCACAAACAGTACAGACCCAGGCTCTTCATCTTGGAGGTTATTCAACGTGGCGAACAATAAAAAAAATCGTCTGCCAACTAACTAGTTAAGCACTAACCATACAGTTTTTATTCGAGTGATGCTGATAACGTAAAGTAGGATTTGTTGTAAGGAAAGTGTTTATTTTGAATAATCCCCAACAAAGCGACAAATTAAATCTGACAGCGCAACGCCACCTGTACGGTTGCTATAGAAACAGTATAACTTGGAAAAACTTAAAAAAATCTTAGATTGTGCACACCACAAAGGGATTTCAATTAAATGAGCGATAAAGATGAGACTGAAATCGTTGATAGCGAAGAGGAGGACTATGAGATTTATTGTAAGTGTTTTATCCTATCGTATATAAGATTCGATATGCGATAATATAATTGATTTATATCCGTATAATGTAAGATTTATTGATTCAACATTAGCAATGTAATGTAAACTGTGTCCAAATGCGCACATACATATGTAAATACGGGGTTTATATAAAAATTTACATTAGTTTTAATCAAAATCAAAGGAATAATTATGATATATCTCTCGACCAAAAATTTACTTTTCTTCTCATTACTATTTTTTGAAAACGTACAAAAGTAAAACGAAGACAAATACTTGAAAAAGTGAGTTTGTGTCGTAAAATTGCAGTAATCATGCAGATAATCTTATCAATGCAGCATTAACGAAAATCCTTGTAATAACAATATCTTATCAAGATGACCAAAATCCTTTGAAATTTATAATTTATTTTTAATATAATGCAAATTTCCATAAAATTATTTTAACTACTCGAATATACAGGAGGAATTGACACTGTTCTTTTTAGTTTTGCAGCCCGCATCTTCACCCTATAACATAAAAGAAAAACTAGAGACTGCAAACAAAGCGCTTTTTGACGAGGATAATCCCATATACGATCGTCCATTGATGGTAAAATTTAAAGAAGAACTAGTGGACTACGAACCGGATCTCACAGATGATGACGTGCAAAGTATTGAGAGTTACAATGAAGTGGACTACTTGCTCGAGCAAGAACTTATTAAAGACACCATGTCGTCAGATTCGACACACAAAATTGAGTTGAATATATTCACTCCTAAATTAAATATAACTGAGGAGGAGGAAGAAACCGACGATGAAGATGACGAAGTTGAAGAAGAAGATGAAGTGGACGACAGTATAGATGACGTGCATGAAGACCAAAACCAAAGGGATGTTAAAGACGGTATCAACGATGAAGGAAATGAAGAAACGGAACAGAGTTTTGGAGCAAATGGAAGTATTGAGAATGAAATCGACGAACAAATCGATTCCGAATCGTACTATGGCGATAATTGCTCAGATCACGTTGTGGAAATCTCCAACTCAAGCTCTTCCATATCCAATCGCATAATCTCAGATTACGAAGCGGAGGATGTTATTCATTCCGACGATACAGAATCTAAATCTAAATCCGGTACTAAGACCTTAAGTTCGACCCCGTCTAAGAGGATTTCGCCAATAAGCCGTAGCAGAAAACTCTCGAAAGTCGATTGCAAATCCCATTGCATCGAACGTCTGGATACCCAACTGGATTTTATGGTGAAGAAACTCCAAATAAACGAAAGACCAGTTTGTCCGACGCTGAAATTAATAAAAAGAAAATGCTGCGATGAGAATCCAGCGAAGAACGAATTTAAGCTGCCGTGCTATTCCGGATTGAGATCCGAATACGGTTTGAGTTTGAAGCAATTGGAGAAACGTCAGAGGCGGAAGGAACTGAAACGTATACGCGAGGAAACGCGAAATCGCTTGATGGACGAGTTTAAAAGTAGGAAGATCCAACAGAACGAGGCCATATTTGCGCAGTGGCTGAAGAATCTGCAGAAACGTAAAGAGGATGTTACGAAGATGAGGGGGAAAATAACCTCAAAAGAATTAGATACGTCAAATAAGGGTGGTCAGAAATTGACGCGACCAAAAACTTGCTGTTATCCCGTAAGAAGTAATTCCAACACTAAAAGAGGTAACAGACCCAGAACTTCGCCTGCTTGTGTTTTTATAGAGGTGCCACGTGCAGTGCTTAAAAAAGGACTACAAATTGGTAATGTAATTGTTACCAGTACTAGAAATATTTCGTCTGACCAAAGTGCACATATTTTATCGATTTCATAAAAGGACACATGTCATTAGGAGTTTGTATTTTAAGTGCAATAAAATATATTTTCTTCCAATGCTTTTTTTTGCTCCTTTTGGAAAAATAAAAAAAACTAAAAGTTTTTTCCCTGTTAACAACAGATCAGTTAACTTCTTTTTGTCGAATCTGCGTGAAACAAACCGTTACTTCATAGCGAAATTACTAATAAATACGAATGACAAGTTTTAAGTAAAAGAGCAGGTAAGTGAATGCGAAATAAAAATTAAAACAATGTTAAAAGTATCAGGGCTTTTGACCTCGAAAATTAGGCAACTTATATTACACGTTGTGTTCTATGTAATGTAAATGGAATGAAATAAAATGCAATGTAGAAAAGAGATTTTTACAGTACATACTTCCCTATCTTTGCAATTACCTATCAAACATTGCCGAATCTTCAATTTTTCAGGACTGTTCAAAACAACAATTAATTAATAATTCATTTACTGAGAGTTGATATTAACACTTACCAGACGCAATGCACAATAATAATAATTAAGCAATATACACACAAACTAAAAACCAAAAAAAACTATAAAGCAGTTGTTCTTTATAATTTTTTTTGGGCAAAAATCACTTGAAATTTAAAAACCTTCGGACACAAATACAAATAACAGCTGATAAGCAAATGTCGATGCGGGGTTCTAGAATTTTGCTGTCAGAGTCCTCTGTTGGATAAAGCTTTGCACATCAAAGGTATACAACTCAGTGGCGGCTGGTCAGGTGAGGTAACAGAGGCGGCGATTTCTTAAATATTATGTAAATTATATACACATGCCCATTTTAATAGCTGCGTCAGTTAGTAAAACTGAGTTTACCGTTGCAGCAAGTGTAGTTTGTGTTTATATTTATATACCACGTGTTACGTGTTCCAGAAAGTTACAAGCTTTTCAGTTTAATTTCGACTATTCCTGCCACAACTGTATCAGTTGAAAGAAATTTTTCTTGTTTAAAACGTATAAAGACGTATCTTAGAAATA
>JARFOC010000327.1:6185-28495 GCA_031763485.1 Osmoderma eremita | reverse complement strand
ATCTTATTTATACACCAAAGTTGTCTTACTTAATTGAACTTGTAAGAAATATCTAACTCAGACGATATTCACTCGCGATCTTTCGTATGTTGAATCTCGGGGAAAGAACGTTTTCTACGGAAGTGGCGCCAACCCTTTTAAACCAGTCGTCTTCACTAACCTGGCCGGAGCAACCCCGAGTAGGGGGGATATCATTGGGGGTTTTATTGTACCTTTCGGTTTGTGGCGTCATTGGTTCTAACGGTTTGTGGTCGTTAGACGTCTTTCGGGAATATTTATAAATATGCACAATAATTGGAATAATGAATATATTCCAATTGGCCGTTCCGCACTTTATAATAACATGCGCGGATGTAAACGAATAAAAACTATTTTTATCTAAAATATCTTGTGCGGACTTAGAGTATGGTGTTCTAATACGTCACTATTAGCTTTGAAAATTTAAGACAGCATCAAGCGATCGAAATTCCTCTTAACTTTTTAGCATATGTTCGATCAACTACACACATACACAAGTATGACCATAGATTGAGGAGGTGAGACTGCTTCAGAAACAACATCAAATTAGAAATCGTCTCCACCAATCCTGACTAACTTTCAGAATCTTTCCTATTCTTCCTTACTATGCCCGACACGATTCGCAACTCCTCCCTCTGACATTTCTTCGTCGACCGAGGCGATATTGAAGTATTAATTTAGCCGCCACTGACGCGCCTGGCGCAGTGGCGGCCCTAATGGTGCCTAGAACTCCATCTATTCTCGCGGTGCCGTCGGTAATAAATCGACATCGGCCGCGTATTAAAAGAAGTGCGATCTACGCGTGGGGAATTCGTTTATTGCCAACGCCAACAGCGGTGGAATAAATTCCATCGAACGGTGCTAATTCGTCCGTGCCGCGCCTGGCTCTCACGGTCTTCTCTATTCGAGGGATGTCGGCGGTTTTAATTGCGTATTGAAAAAACGGATGGGAGAAAAATTGGACGCGCGGTCGAGTGGAAAAAAAGCACTTGTGGAGTGGTTTCCGGAGAGCAGATGTATCGAGGCAATTAGCCGATGATAGGGCGATGCTACGGTCGACGAGTCAATAATTGCTAATCGCGTTTTTATTGGCCGTATGCAAAGAGATGAGGTGGAAAAAAGTATTTGTCTCTTTTCGATTTAAAAATTTTCATTGCAGCAGAAAAAATTCATTCATTATGTTTAGAAAAATAACCTTTTTGGTTTATATTTTACACAACAATAAAAGACGTGCAATGGCTGCCAGGACGAACATCTAAGCTATAGTTAGAAAATGTGACTCTGATCTACAGTACAATAAATAAACCAACGATCACTATTTTCCATTCTGTCCATGCGCATAAGATAATTAACGTTAGGTATAGAAAAAGTTTTAAGACAAAAATTATTTGTTTGAATGAGTTTTCTTAAGCAGACAAGAAATTTAATATATCAACATTTTTACATATATTTCTTTCGACGACATGTGTGGGATTAATGATAGGTAATAGGGATTGGTTGATTGTGTAAGAGACCTTGTGGAAATTGGTTTTAGAAACTAACAAAAACATTGACAACAACCTTATAAATTATTACTGTATCGGCTTCATTAGATTAGATTGATTGTTACCAAAAAAAAATTGGTTATCGAAGGAAGCAACATTGGACGGGTAAACAGTAAACCATGGTTTTGTAAGAAAGCTAAAGCGAATCATAATAAGGAAGTAGTATATATCCAGTTCATCACCTTTGGGATTAATAAAACTGGTCAACAAAATTTCAGATTTATTTTGTCCCACGAGGTAAAGTGGGTGAACTTGGTAGTATTTTTTACACTTATTTCAGATATGTTTTCAGAATTTTTCTATCAGGCAGGGTTTCAGTGTGACAAAGCAATGGAATTTTGTGAAAGTATATATCATAATATGTGTATAAATCCTGAAAAAATGACGTACAAAGTGTTTTAATTTATTTACTTGGAAAATGTGCTGATATATGAGTTTTGGCTGTACTTTGCATCAGAAACATCTCTCTTCTGACAATATAGCAGGGCTCCATTTGCCTTGGTATCTCTTCTCCATGAGTAGAATGTGCAACCCATGGCTTTATATGAGGCCAGTAGTAACAATCTCTACGTAGTTTTCGGCTTTACGATTTCACAAGAAGTCGGCGCAAATCTCCTTAAAAGGCAACCATGCTGCATTTTCAATTCCATTTACTGGTCTCAGTGCAGATGGAATATTAGGATATATTACGGTATGTTTAGATTTAGAAGTCATACCACTTATATTTGTAAGACAAATATAGCAATCCGTAATATGATCTGATAGTTTCCTCCATATTATAAGAATAGCAAAAGGCATATGTCGTTTACCTTTTGTCGACGCTGTAAGAAGTCTGACACACGTAACACAGCAAATATGAGGAGCCTAGCTTTTGTCTTCATCAGCTACTTTGCACCTGAGATACTGCTCATAGCACTAAGGGGAGGTGTGAGAGACCGTGTTTGATATTTAAATGTCAATTCGCCGCAAGTGTAGCAAAAAGAGTTCGAGTGGTTTACACACTTCCTTGGCATTTTTACAGATCGAAAAAAGATTTCCGCCAATAGCCGGCACGTACATTAAAAAATTAAGTATATAATAGTTGCACCTAAGACTGACCCTTGCGGTATACTTATATTCAACTTCGTTACTTTTGATTTTGTATTGACACAGATAACCCTTTGTAGACGGCCAGACAAATAACTTTCTAACCATCTCTTTGCAAATCCTCTTACTCCATACCTGTCTAGCGTATGTAGAAATATAGAGTGGTTAACGCAATCAAATGCTTTAGATAAGTCAATTGATAAATTTATACATTTATAAGAGTCGTCCAAGAAAGAATATACTACTTTAACTATGTTATTAAGAGCAGTGTTAGTACTTCTATTCGGTAGAAAGCCGTTGACTTGTCGTAAAAACATTATTAATTAAGAAATAGCTTTATGTAATTGTATTTTATTCATCTGATGTAACATATCGAACGGAACATTAATAAAGAAAATTAAAATCATATATGCAGTTGTGTCACAGAATATCAGAAGTCACATTTCACACATTGCAATACAAACATTAACTCAGACGTTTTAAAGATTTCGCAAAACTCTATTGAAGAAGCTCGTTTGTTTATGAATTGACAAGGTTCCTATATTGTAATCATTATTTCTGATTTAAGAATGTTGTGGTAATTTTCGAAAATCTAGCGCAATTAAGTTAGTCTACGTGCAATATGACCCATGAACTCTATTTTATTGAATAAAATTTAGAAGCGAAAACGAAAACTAACTAAACTTAACAAAAAAATTGACGTAGCAGTTATAAATATGAAGAAATGAATGCAATAGAAAGTTTTCCAATATGATGTTTCTTCATTGATGCGAATGATTACTTGTAAATTTTCATCAAATATTTCTTCGGGACAAAAAAAAAACTCTCTTTCAGCATCGCTTCCTAACATGGTATCATTACATTTATATTCATTATTCTTCCTGTATACATAAATAAATTATACAATACTCACATCCATACGCATCCGTGCGGCGGACAGTTTCGCAGGGAGTTGGTTGAAGAGCGAGTCGCCGTCGCTTTGATTTATGATTCTCTTATCTGGAGCCATTATTTCGGGAAAAAAACCCGCGGAGGTTACGGACGGGAGTTGAAATGGAAGGCAGCCGCCGTTCTACAACGGGAAACAGAAACAACGTCAGATTTATCTGCCTAGCTTACAGAACGTAAAATAAATAAATTGATATTTATTATATGTAATCGTGAAGTAAGAACGAGCACCGAAAACAACACGGGCGGGCCAGTGACGTAAAACTCGATTTCGGAACGCGAATAGAAAATCTATGCGGCATATTTTACCGTAGATACAAAGAAGATATTGAATGAAATATGTGAATATGTTTTAATAAAATAAAATGTCCCATAACGTAAACTTACTCTTGAAATTAGTTCTTTATTTCCCATATTCTGTACGAATTTCAAAAACAAAAAAAAATTTCATTTTAAAATACGTTATTTAATATCATTTCGAGCTATGCGAGCCCCATTTCGGTGGGTCATTTAGCGATTGCTATTCAATCTCAACATTTGGAGGGCACATTTATGCTGGTACGTGGAACAAGATGGCAAACAATTAGTAGCAAAACTAGATAGCAGGATCGTATTCCCAGCCAACACAGTAGATCCTCGAATCGGTTATCACCATGCCAAGTCAACCCAAACATTACGCCTTAAAAAAATAGGTCTAAAAGTGATTTTCTAAATTGAATATGTTTCCTTAGAACGTAATATTGTTTGATTTAGATATATAAATAAATGTATATTCAAACTTATTTTAAGACTAGCCACTACCTAATTAAAATATGAATAATTTCGGGAAACTACACTAGTTAACAAAACTTTTGTTCCAAGCACAAAAATGCCTGGTTCCCATAAACTTTTGCATGCGGTAATCGATTATGTTTTCAGAATTTCTCCATCAGCCTTAGTTTTTATGTTCTAAGATATTCGTTTATCCACCTAAAATATGCATGCATAGATATGTAGTATGACGTTATTTCAGTTGCCGGTTAGAGCTCGGAACTGAGCAAGCAGCATGCATTGGTTAATATTTGAACATGTCTTGACGTGTTAAGACCCGCATTTCCCATTCCTAGATAGCCCTTGTTATATCAGTTGTCGGATAGAGCTCGGTGAATGAACATATACGCTGACGTTAACGTTTTAAAGACTGTTGCGTTCAAGCTATTGCAGTGAAACCGCGAACATTTGATCACCTGTAAAAATGCCAAGGAAATGTGTTAACCACCCGGATCCTCTTTGCTACATTTGCGGCGGATTGACATTTAAATATCAAAAATGGTCCTTCACACCTCCGCTTAAAAAGTGCTACGAGCGGTATTTCAAGTGTAAAGTAGGTGATGAAGATAAAAGCTGGGCTCCCCGAATTTGCTGTGTTACGTGTGTCAGACTTCTTACAGCGTCGGCAAGAGGTAAACGACATATGCCTTTTGCTATTCCTATAATTTGGAGGGAATCATCGGATCATATTACCGATTGCTATTTTGGTCTAACAAATATAAATGGTGTGACCTCTAAATCCAAATATATTATAAAATATCCCAATATTCCAGTTGCACTGAGATCTGTACCTCACAGTCCGGAATTACCTGCGCCTAAACCTACACAAATATGACACTAAGCGACGATGAAAGTGCTGATGATACCAAGGCAAATGGAGCCCTGCTATGTTGACAGACTATTGCTGGACGCTGAAGAGAGATGTTTCTTATGCAAAGTACAGCCGAAAGCCATCAGCACATTTTCCAAGTAAATGTATCACTTTGTACGTCATTTTTTCATGATTTATACACACGTATACTTCCACAAAATTTTATTGCTTTGTCACTCTGAAACCCCGCCTGATAGAAAAATTCTGAAAACAGATATAAAATAAGTGTAAAAAGTACTAACAAGTTCACCCACTTTACCTCGTGGGCCAAAATAAATCTGAAAATTTGTTGACCAGTGTTATTAACGGCTTAGCAAGACATCTAAGATACATGCAACTAAGTATAGATACACTTAAGTATAGACACCCAAGTATAGATACATTCAAGTATAGATAGGACCATTCTTCATGGATCGGACACTAAATGCACATATATATTTGCAAGTACATACTGCAAAATGATATCATCTCTACTGTTCGAAATGTAACTACCAATCTTAGGGATATTTGGTTCCAACACGATAGGTGTCTGACTTGCAATGATCGACAAGTCCAGGAATTTACTAAATTACATTCTCCTCGACGTGCTATTAGGATACGGTGTACTATAACTTGCCCTCCGAGATCTCCCGAGTTAACGCCATACGATTTCTTTCTTTGGCATTGTTTGAGAGAAACAATCTACGGGTGTGAGCATGAAAAACCTCAAAATTAGACGACATTGTAAACACCAACTACACAAATACCCAACAGTATTCTACCCGAAACTCTGGTTAATATACGTAAAGTATTTCATGACAGATTAGGCTATTGTGAAATACAAGGTGGAAGTAATCTGCCGGGATACCGTAGTGGTATGAACGGTGGGCTCCTGCGGGGAATGTCGAAGGTTTGAATCACCGTTGCGGCAATCGATTTTTATAAAGATAATAACGGGTAAACGTCTTCAAATACTAGTGAATACTATGACAACTAATTACTTGAAAATGATAATGTAGTATTTAATAATCTATCAGTTTTTGAGGTGATGAAAACTGTGTTCTTTTAGAATGGACATAGCGGCTTTTGTTAGTAAAAAAAAGAAGAGTGGAATTTTGAAAACATAAATGGTATTAAAATAACAGAAATGACTCAGAACAATCTTTATTAAACAGGAAACCAAGTTTACGCTTAAATTCGAAAACCATCATTCAACGGATTCGTTGCTTTATCCTATGTAGGTTTCTGATAATTCACTTAAATCTGCTGCATTGTGTGCACCATTGATGGCTTTCTTATAGAATTGTAAGTTTTCGAACACGCACCACGTTGCTCCATAATGCTTTTCCAAAAGATTATTTATGTTGTCAGCTTTTCTTTTATCGCTTATTATACCAGAACGTAAAAGGTCTGGATCAATATTCTTTATACGTTTTCCTCTATTACATACATCTTGCTAACACCTAGATCGCTTCTATAGTGCGAGAAAGAATGCCCAACGATAGGAAAAGTAATCTTAATGCGGTCAATTTGTCGTGGCGCGCATTTTAGAAGCCAACTGCTGAGTATAGCAATAATTGTGGTATTTTTATTCTGAGCAACACAACCATCTGCAAAAATGAAAATCTCTGTTAACTCAGATGCTATAACGCTGGAGTCTTTTTGGCAAATCTAGGTCCATGAAGTTACATTCTTTTTGATCAGCTCTTCTTTTGCACAACCAGCTACTACTGTAAACTTATAGAGATTGTATTGCTGGCTAAAGTATGCACATTGACCGGGTTATTTAGGCAAAGGTAAATTCTTTTGACAATCTGTTAAAAAAAAGTCTTTTTTTTTCTTTTGAAAGTTCGAAAAAAGTTTTAGACTTTAGTTTTGCACCCTGTGTTTCATTATCAAGTTGTGTTTAACTTTTCGAATCTTGCGCATGTTTAACGCTTTCAGAAAATTGCAAACATTCAGAAAATAAGTCTGTTTCAGGGACGCCAAAACCTATGCTGTAGTTTCTGTTAAAATATTTTCGGAAATAACTTTCTTTTACATGAAATTCTTCAGTAACTGACAGTATGTATTTCTTATAAAGCTTCCTTATGTTGAGGTCACAAGGTAAGCATGTTCTCACTTGAGTTTGACTTCTACAATAGTGTGATTCTTCACTTTCTATACTTTCAACAAATTTAGAAATTTCGTACATGTTTCTATCATTTCCCGTTTTAATTCGATCTTCTCCACGTCTTTCAGAAGTTTTGCATTTAACATAAATCTTCTTAGAACCCCTTGAGCCCTATCCTTTTTATATTAAAAATGTTTAGAAACGCGTTTCTACAAACTTGTACCCATTTTCCATTTACTGCTTGAATTCGATACCATTTGATATATTTTTATTAGGTTAAACGAACTTTCATCATTTCTGCGATTTCTTTTTGTCTTTGGACGAGATACTTCGCAACATTTAAGAATAAAACAGTCTTGTTTCACTTTATTCGCAAATTCATAAAATTGTTTATGTACTTTTAACAAATCTGCCCTCTAAATTCGTTGCATTGAAAAAAGTTGCCTTTGTGCTGACACTCTTGTTTTTCTGGAAGATCTTTCGCTGAATATCTAACAGAAAGGTTAATATTTAAATTGTAATGTAGGTAAAATTATACTTACAGTTGTTTTTTTAAAGATATTTCTTCTATACTTTTCCCTTTGTAAAATCCTCCCTACTGAGAGTAGGAGGAGTTCTCTTTACCATCTGCCCAGTTTCTTCTACATCCATTACTAATAGTTTACATTTATTTATAACTGTTTTACGAGTACTTGCAATAAAACCATACCCCAAACACAAGGAATTACACTGAATACCTACAAAGACACCTACTGAATGAGATGGTAACAAATATATCGTGGACGTACGCCATAATAAGTCACGTGAGTATATCTCTAAATGTCAGTGATTATAGATGACATGGCGGAGTTTGTGTATGAAAAATGTTGGACATGTGGGCGCTTGATAAATCAACTCAATGTTTGTGTTTAATTTAGGTGGATTTTGGCGGTATGTGAAGTAAAGACAATATTATAGTTGTAAAGAGAATTTTATAGCGATTCTCTTGATGTATCTAACTCAATAAATGCGAATATTGAACATGGCGGATTTTGCAAATAGACGACTCAAATACCAAATTAAAAATAAATATAAAACACGAAGAAAATGTGATATTAGAACGGGAAAGATTTATAGTAAGACGGATTCCCCTCCAGACCGTTAGTGCGAGTAGATTCTCAACAGTCAATTCCAAGAGGTGACTTCATATCCCCTCAACATAAACCTTTCCAGCTTTTTACCTTACCGTCGTAGGAAATGTGTACGCAAATATGTGGCTGCCTGCCATTTCCCTAAAAACACATGTGTACTTACGTACCTTTAGAGGTATACACATCTCTTTGATCGCTTAAGCGTTTAAATTACAAAAACCCACGTTTGTTATCCTAATTCTCTACTCTTCTCCCCTTCTTTCGCCGTTCGTTGTTGTTACAACAACGCCGCCTTTATTTACTTTTCCACGCTCCACATTATCCCTAGGGAGTCGTTCGCGTGTACCTGTCCGATGGGCAGTCAGTAGCCGCAACACTTCCGCGGTCAAAACAATACGCTAATGATATTTCCCACGCCGGAAAAGAACCGGGCGAAATTGATTCGAGAATAACTGGGAAATTTAATTTTTATATTTTCGACGTTCCCTTGGGGTATGTTTTCTCCCATCGCACGGTCGACTTATTTCCGACTGATTAACGGAGGAAATTGCATCGAATTATATTATGTATTGAGGTGAAATTATTTATTTTAACGAAAACAAGCGTTATGAAGATAAAAATGTTGGCAAATGAAATAGACGTTCAAAGAGCGACATTGTGCTTTAGCGAGAAATCATTTGACTGCCAAAATACCTAAGCACCAGCGTCATGTTTTAACAAATACAGGGTGTAAAAAATATTTCATAACAAAAACGAGTAATGAATTTCAAATAATTTAATGACACCACTACAATTGTTTCGCCACACAGTGGCTTGATCAGGTGAACGAAAGTATAATCTAAACTAGTTATATGTTTACACATAGTAGGGTAGGGGAGGAGGGGGGTATTTTTAATCGTTCAGAGCTAAACCAAATTTTTCATATGTGTAAATTTTTAAACACTATAATAAATCTGGTTTTATACTTTTATTTTAGATATGTAAAATATCAAAATTAGAGCTAAATGTATGATTAATATGTAAAGATTGTTATCTAAACAATGTTACCCACTAGTTCAGATTTTCATCCACCTGATGACTGTGTGACGAAACAATTGTAGTGGTGTTATTAAATTATTTGAAACTCATTACTCGTTTTTGTTATTAAATATTTTTAACATGGAGTTTCAACAACTATCTCCCTCATCGATTAGTTAAATATTGGGTGTGCCCAAATTGCCGCAAAAGCTATACGCAGCGACATTCTTGGTTATCTTTACCAAGGCATTTTCTTCATGTGCGCAGAAGAAACTTCTTGATCGGAATCTGTTGGATGATCGCTATTTCACACAATATCTTCCTCGAATTCATCTTCATCTTCTTCATCTAAAGGATCTTCTTCTGCACTTGAAACCTCTTGGTACCACTTCATACACTGTTCATGGTCTCTACTAGTTTCTAAACGTCGTTTTTTGGGTTCAGACATATCTATTTCTGACATAAAAGAATAAGGCGAGACCTTATTATAGTAAAGAATTTATAACAGTGTAGATATACATAAACAAAACATAGCAATATCTCTAAATAGAAAAAAACTAATAATGATCAAAGAAAAACTCACCTAAACAACCTCGCAAAGTGTACACTGGGCAAGGATTGTAATTTAGGCAGGCGCGTGGATTACAATTGTAATCCAGTCTTCTTTGATAGCCAGCAACTCAAACAAATGTACTCCCTGACTGCTTATTTTATACTAAGAAATGACTTACATCTATTAGAGACAGCTACTCAAATGCGCTACCCCATCTACAGGCAATTTTGAATTGGTCGTCAGAACAAGAAACGTGGATCACATTTGTAATCCACGCGCCTAATGGAGGGTTAATGAGTATTTCAATTTTTCCTTTTTTAATACATCTACTGTTCCTATTGTCTAACTTATTTCACATTATAGGCTTTGAAATGAAGCTCCTAATTGTAGAAGGTGCATCTATATTTTCTACCTAAAATCGCCGGACAATAACTACGAACAAAAATGTTCTCTTGGAAAGTGCATAATTTTAAATTCAGAGCATTTATACATTGTCAAAATATGCTTAGTATGACAATTTTTGTTCCAAAAGGTTGGTATTTCCAATGGGAGTTAGAGATGGGCAGTTCAGTTCATTTTACAGATACGTATCTTTAGTTCTAGTTCATCTTACTGAACTGCATCTTTGAGTTAGTTCGCAGTTCACTTAGTTCACTTGAGTTCACGATCGACTAACCGACATTTTTTGAAATGGCTATTATTTATTATATGGTATTACTTTTATTTATTTGGTATTTTTCTGTAGAATCAATATTTATATAGAAGTAAATTAATTAATTATTAGTTTTTATTTCATACACACCCAATTCAGTAACTTTCAATCTATAATATGGTGACACAGGTATAAGAGTTCTTCGTAGGTATTACGATATATTCATTATAACCATTATAATCATTTAAATACGCGCTGCATAAATTGTACCTGTACATATGTATGTAGGTACATATATGTAATTTATTTTACAGATAATATAGTTAAATATATGGTAATAGATATATAACAAACATTTTTTTTATAAAATTTAAAAATATGCATTGTTGGTAGTAATGAACGATGAACTGCGAACTACTAGAAATAATTTTACTGATAAGTTCATTCCAGTCTTTGCAAAGATACGTGTCTTTGAACTAGGTCGTTCGCGAACTACGCATCTCTAGTGGGGGTGGTTTTATTCATAAAACGATTAAATAAAATAGAAGATAAATGACAGTTTTATTGGTAATAATGACAAATAAATGCAGATAAACAATCTTTCTTTATTTAAATCGTTGAACCATGAACGAACTGGTGGAGAAAAAATTTTCTAATTTCATTGAAAAAAGCGATCTACAAAAGATAAAGTTTCTCACTTAAATATGATATTTCGTATGTTATATATTATATATATATATTCCCTGTTCGATTCACCAATTTATTTGTATTGTAAAACCTCCTTCTCCTGGTGTTATTTTCTGGCTCATCAAAGACAAAACTCATTTTTGCAACGATGAGAATTCATCCATCAGTAAACTGATCACTGAAAATACCGCTGCATATTACCTTTGGCAACGTTTATATTTTGCTTCAAACCGAAATTTACATACATATTATATAAATACCGTACGCCAGCCAGAAAAACCAAAATCATATTTATTTTTCACATTATCTCACTATACATTGTATATATACCACAAAAGCCCCGCTACATCAAACAAAACCCCGCTCCCTCACAAACTACAACTTTGATAATCGAATCAGCTCCCACCGTTACCGCTAATTCGTTCCCGCAGTAAATATATTCGGAAAAAGCGCCCCGTAGTAGCGGCCGGTCTTACTAAACTAATTGGGGAACCCCCGCGGCCGAATTAATGGATGAGTACCGTAGCAATGATGGAACTGGAAAGTTTTGGACTAATAAATTCGGTACTGCGAAACGTTGTTTCGTTGTTTTCGCTACGGCTAACGAGATACGATGGGCGCAGGCGGACTGGGAGAGATTTGTAGTCGCGTTCTAGTGTATGCTGGCGTTGACAGGGTCGCAGACGAGAAAAGGGAGACGCTATTATCGCGATATTATTATTCCGGACGGGAATGTACCAGACGGCATTTTAAATATCGGTTAATTCAATTTGTTTTAGTAGTGTTGCTGTGTTGCCGGGTATTTTCTACTTTTATACGGTAAAATGTCGGATTTCTAATTAAAAATTGCACCGTATTTCAGTATTTACTTTCGTAGAATCTGCCTTTGAAACGCTAAAGGGAAAAGTGTATTACGTTTGCTACGAAAACAATCTGGAATGATGGATTTGTAATTTTAATTAACAACCTGTTCTACCTACAATATTTAGATTAAAATGATTAACGGTTTAGCTGGATATTTCAGAAAATCAAAGATCAAATCTACGTAAAATAATCTAAAACGTAAGAGCAAAGTATATTTTATTTTGAAAAATAGGATAGTCATATCGATCATTGGCAGTAAATGGGGAATAGCTTCTGCAGACGTAAAATTCTTTGATTTACAAAATTAAAAATGGTACTTAAATTTTGTTTATTAAGATTTAACAAAAACGGTTTTTTTTCTTTTACCTTTATTAAAAGTACATATCCTCAAGGTCACTTTTGATCTTCTATTTAATGGTGTACTAGAAATTTTTATATGACGTTTCGGTTCTTTCGGGCGATCTTCAATTTTCCTACCTCTTATCGGCGCCATATTGGATTTTCTGTTTCAATACGCACCGAATTAATTTTTAATGATTATAAATAAATTTTAGTCGCACAGACCATTCATAAGCCACTAAACAAGACCATGTCTTGTTTTAGAATATTCAAACAAATATTTTCGACATAGATTTTTTCGCAAATTTTTTTGGACATCATTTCTTTAAAAAGATATTGGACGCAGTAAAATACATATCCTTAAACGTTAAGGGATGAGCAGAAGTAGTAATTTATTTTTTTGAGCAAAAATGAAAAATTTATTCTTAAACAGTGAAACCAAATTTAAAAATATTTATTTCTTATAAAGTTTTATGCGAGACAAGTCCATCGAAGCAATATTTCAAATACGATTATAAACTAATAAATGTTAATTGAAAGAAAGTAACTTAAAGATTATACCAAACTCAAGTGGCGTAGTCGGTAGGATTGCATCGTGTTTGATAATTTAAAACCAGCTTTATCACCTCCCATAGATTCTTTTTGTATTGAGGCCTGTACCGTAGATTGGGGGAAATTGGCTATACGGGGGCGACTTTGATAAGTACTTCGTATAATTAAATTTTTTCAAATTATATGAGTTTGGTTGAATGAATATAGCCGTTTGAATTTTATACGTTGACTAGCCTGATACATTTTGTATATGGCATTAAGTAAACCAGCTGACTGTGTCTGCTATCCTTTTTGTGAAAAAATATTTAGTAAATGTATGCGAATAATGACATGTAAATAACTTCATATATTGGAAGGTAAGTGATCATTGTTCTGATTTTCTAATTATATTATAAACAGTATATATTTCATGTGTATTAGGTTATATACTTATTTTATGTGTGTTCATTTATATTTGCCTGCCAGAATGTTTTTTGTGTAAAGGTGTGTCTTTGATCGGTCAGGTGGGGCTACTTTGATAGGCGATCAAAGTAACCTAAATTGTTATTCACTCGACATTCAGATTAAAATATCTTAAAATCAACATTTTTTTTCGCTTCCGCGTTTACTTTTGTTTGAATATGGTGCGACAATACAAACGTACAGTAGGTATTCGAGAGTACAAGAATTATATTGATACGATTTTTAACGAAGCTGTTCCTGAAATTGTGAAGGGAAGATTAACCATCCGTGGTGCAAACAAAAAATATAATATAGCTTACGGACTTTATTCAATAAACACCATGGCAAACATGGCCGAATGCCGGGCGGTCAAACCATTTATTTTCGGAACAAGAAAACTATCACTTTTAGAATCGACTGCTAAGTGCACCGACTGGGGATTTTCACTAACTTTGTTAGATCTTCGTATGCTAGCTAAATATTATTTGGGCAGTAAAGGACGATCTGTAAGACAATTTCAGAATAATCTACCAGGTGTTGATTGGGGAAGGAGTGTGCTGAGCAGACACAGAGAGTGGCTACAAATATCAAAAGAGCTCGTGCTTTAGTGAGTCGAGAAAAAAAAATTTGAAAACCTTGAAGATACAGCAAAAGATGCACCAGCCAGCAATTTACTTATTTACGACGAAACAAATATACCGGATGATCCCAGGAGAAGCAAAGATATCTATAGAAGAGGGGCTAAATATCCTGAAGAGATTATGAATCACTCAAAGAGTGCGACCACTGTAACGGTTTGTGCAGATGGAAACTTATTGCCACCATATATCATTTATAAGAGCCTGCACTTTCACGATACCTGGAAAGAGAGTGGGCCTTTTGGATATCTTTGCTGCGTAAAACCGTGCTGCAGTCGTGGAACGTTATATAATCGGACATCGAGTGGATGGATCGATGCACCAACCTTTCAGGACTGATTTAAAAGTTGTTTCCTACCACACGCTTAACGACTATAAGGGCGCAAAGTCTTAATTGGTGATAACTTGTCATCGCACATAGATGAAGAAGTTTTAAACTTGTGTAGAAATAATGACATACGTTTCGTATGCCTTGTACCTAATTCTACTCGTTTGTGCCAGCCACTAGATGTGCCGTTTTTCCGACCAATGAAAGGAACATGATGTAAGATTCTTTCAGATTGGCAAATGCAAAATTTATGTTTAACAAACGTGCCAAAAGCTACATTTCCACGTCTTCTTAGGAAAAGTCTAGAGGCTTTAGATAAAATACAAACTCACAGAGGAAAGGACAACAAATTGCCGGGGGATATTGAGAATTCCGGAATAAAATGAAACCTCATCAATAGCTTCTATCCTACAGGCATATATCCGCTCAACAAAGAGCAAGTATTGAAAAAACTCCCAATTGAAAACCTTAACAATGTGAGCCAATTTTCTATAGGAGCAAAGATTTGGTTCTAATGCCACATCACAACAGCGAAACAAGAGGAAACGTCTTAATATAGAACCGGGCAAAAGCATCGCAACAGTGGAGCGAGCAGAAAATACAGAAAATGAGCAAGATCAGCAAATGTTGAAAGTTGAATCAAGAGTAGAGACCGGTACGTTTATTCCGCAATAGACTGAGATAATTGATCCCAAAGTTGGTGATTTCTTATTAGCCAAATTTAGTTCTGCTCGAGATGAGAAAACATACCTAAATACATACATAAATACTGTCATGGAGCGTACGTCATTTACGCCTAGTAAGAAGCACGTCAGGTGTGTTGGTTAATCAACAAGTAAAAATGGCTACCGCCTGGTATAGTTGAAACTGACTACATATTACCAGTATAATTCATAATAGACTACATCCACGATGGAAAATGAATGTTTTATGTCGGAATTATAACTAAAATGGCATTTTGAACCTACTTGCATGAAATCAGAATCTATTTCTGTGTATCTTGAAGGGTGCTCTGTTCCTGCGTACTCGTAGCTGATTAATTGTATCCGGCCTTCCCTGCTTAACCCGATCATAAGCTGTTCCAAGTCCGAATCATTCCCGCCATCACCGCTGGACACGAATTCTCCGGAGCCCGCACAAGTCGGTCTTTGCATCCTGTATGCATGATTCCTAACCTACAATAATATGTGTAAACATCCAGGTATTTTAGAATAAGGATTCAATAGATAGATACTTACCTAAGCAGCATAACTAGCAGTGATCAAAGCGTTTATCACTTTTTAACTATACACAAACGCTGCTTTTCGCATAACTGCACGATCCGTGTTTAAAACAAGTGGGCAATGTCTGATAAATGGGAGCTATAAGAAATAGAGGGAATAGGGAATTAGCTTAACATAGGTGTATGTGAGGTTATTAATAAAACTGCTTAAGGATAAAGGAAAGTAAAAAATATCAATTTTTGTGTCATTTGTGTTCTTATATGTTAAATGCTGTTGTTTAGTATAATATATTTACTTGTATTATAAACATGTCTTTAATTTCTTGTTAACAAACAGAGCGATATAACCGCGGTAGCCCGAATATAGATGGACATACATAAGAACCTACGTCTCGAGATGAACTACAAGTAAGTGTATAGTAAGGAGAATAAATAAGTAATGCGTGGAGCTAGCTGGAGGCACAATAAATATGTAAATGTTGTCAGAAGAATTATCATTTTAAGCAGGGGAATTCGAACATTATAAAGGGTCAATATTTATTTAAATTAAATTATTTGCCAGGGTTTTATAAAAATTGCTTATTTGCAATTCTGCATAAATGTGCGTGGAAAAATGTGCGTTATTAAAAGTTTAGAAAGGGGTTTCTTTACAATACGTATGTCTAATAGAGGAAGTTTCTCCGGAAATAGTGGTAAATGGACTGAAATCTTTTGAAAATAAAAACAACCTTAAAATAATTGAATCAGACATATCAGCAATTACCAAAAGTGATATGATCGAAATCTTGCCTCAGCCAAAATTACCCGAAGATAGAAACGACACTATAATTTACATATTTCTACAAAATATCAACGTTTTAGACGCTTAGAATAAAATTATTATTGGGTTCCCTTTTTTGTTTATTTTAGATGCTACATGCATCAATTTAAAACTATTGTCCTGTTATAAGAATATATTTTTTAAATAAATGAGAAATATATTACACACAGGCTCTGATTATTTTGCAGCGTTTCTCTATCGATAATGCAACTGATCAAAGTGCGCGTTGTGTTTGAACTAAAATATCATGCGAAATACTAGTTATAGTGAGTTTTTTCTTGTTACTGCATCATAGAATGGGGATACTTTAGAAATCAATTTAAAAAACTGTTATGATCACTTCAAGTATAACATTGATGCACTTTATTTTTCTTTTCATGTTTCTAGTAAGAAAAACATATTTGTGTTAGCCCTAGTAAGTAGCCTAGTAAATAAAACCGATTATTTGGTATTCTTTATAGCACTTACAGATAAATACATCGAAAGATATTTACACTAAAGTTTAATTTTGATATGGCCCCAACCTACGGTATATTGTTATTCTCCTACATCTGGTTCATCGGTTCATTACTTCACCTACCATTTCTCTACAATTTTCCATTAACGAAACCTTTACTGACCACTCCTTAGATGCCAGCAAATTCCCGATGGTCTACCCTCGGTATACGCTAACACACTTTCAGACCGTTAATGCTTTTAAAAGATTTATCCCGTGTACTCTGTATCGGGTCTATATAGTCGGATTTCATATGATGCCCGCATCCAGAACAGATTAAGTTTCCCAGGTTTCGGGGTTAACGCCTAATGCGGTAAATTTTTGATGAAATAGACACCTCCTCACTGGGGCGAACTTTTCTCCTTCGGACCTAATTGATAGGTGTCGATCGGGATTTGGGAGTTAATCTGATTTGCCCAGAGTAAAACAAGATAGACGGGATAGAATTGGGAGGGGTGTTCCTAGAGAAAATGTGTTCTCTGTGGATGTGAGACGATGTAATTTACGTGAATGATACTAGTTAACTACATGTATAGTGAGTTGTGGGGTGATTTATAGTGTTGCCAATAATACAGATGGTTATTGAGTAAAAATAACAAAAAAGGGACGCTCGCCTCTTGTTTGAGTTGCTAAAAGGGAGTGTAACGTGTGATAGATGCGGGATTTTACACCAAAAATGGGGTTATTTATCTATTTGTGGAACTGAACCAAAAACGGACACCAGAAAAAATCCAGAAATATTTAGATTTTATTCAAACTGTAAAATTTTTCTTTCCACGTATGGATACTAATTTTTGCATTTATAATTACTAAGCAAAGACTGTACATAGATCTCGCTACATTGTTGCACCCCGTTTCGTTACTGTTATTAAACATAATTAGAAGGAAGCCCCTTAATGCTATGCAACCTAGCATTTGCAATAGAGACGCACACCTTAAGTAATCCACTAATTCATATGCAGTTCGCGATTACGCGAGAGGCACAGAAAGCACCTGACATCAGTACGTGCCCCGGAAGGCCTCCTCACTTTGCGCATTTAATTGCATAATTTCCCCTTTCAAATTCCACGTCTGCGTAATTCGTATTACCCGACCCTGCCCCGCTAATGTCCGCTAATTACAAAATGGGTATCATTAAAAGTGTATTATTATTAAGTATTATTATTATTTTAGACATGGAACCTTCTTCATGGGTATACGGCCTTTTAAAAATTACTAATTTAATTAAAATTTCCCGCTGCGTTTAATATTGCGAATACCTGTTCGCCGGTGAGAGATAGAGGGGGAATTTAGGTATAATTTCAAAGTGATTACCTGATGCGAGGTGCCGGCAGAGCTCGGTTGATGTTTTTTTTTTGAGTACTACTTCAGAATGAAGGAAACGCTGGGTTTTCACCTGATAATTTATTCTAATAATGAACTAGGGCCCTCGCAATTTGAATGAAACGCGAGTACAATTAACAAAAAGGCTACGTTTAAAATGCAAAAAAAAAATTGCCTCACAGCGAGATATCCGCCCACATCCACTTTCTTATATATTCCGTGTCTCCTACTGATTCAGCAAACGTAAATAGTGTTAATATAACAACAACAGGTTCTTCAAAGTAAAAGGATACATTAGTATCCTTTTACTTTGACTAAATCAATTTGTGTGGTGTGGATTTCCCGATACTGCGTTAATACGCAGTATCCACACCACACAAATTGATTTAATAAAATTCGGGACATATGTTCAAGAGCACGTCGACTCTCATTGTCAACGTATTCCCGAAATACGTATCCCTAATTAATCAATTTATTGTGAGGCTCGGATTGGTCCGATATATCGTGCTTGCTTGTTATACACATTTATGTTTTGACCACTCTGTTGGTAAATAAACCAAGTTGATGATTGATCATAACATACAGGCTAATCCAAGCTGTGAAAACCTTGACAAGCAAAAATGTTAATCTCACGGTAAATATTTACATTCGTTTTATAATCCATAGCTGTTAAGAGCGTAAGTATTTCTGAACACTCGATGGTTGCAACTGAAGATATTATAAATCATATTTATTGTTATTACATTAGCGTTACTAAAGAAAATATATATTTTGACACATGTATACAGTAATTTCTTACTAGAAGACGGTCTCTGTGTATATATCTCTGATCTGCTAATCCGCTGGCATTAAGGATGAGATCCTCTATCTTAATGAAGAAGGCAGCGAGCAAGGGGGGACTACCTACATTCCTTCGAGGTGCTATTCAGGTAGATGTGGTGAGCGGATTAGGGGAGAAAATTGAGTATTTTATCTGGGAAAATCGGGCGCTTTGTCGCTTGGGGGAGAAAATATGTTTATTAACTAGATGTACGTCAAGTAATTTAGAAACGAGATTGTTCTGAGCAGATTCCCTTATATTAGTTGGATTAGTATGTAATTTTTCGAAACGCTTCTCTTTGATAATATCAAAAGTACTGTAAGTAACTTTAAATTTTAGTAAAATATTTAATCTATCACTAATCAAAATTATCTTGCTTTAATTATACAAATTATCCAAACAATCCAACCTCAATGTTAATTTGCTTCCAACACAAAGCAACACCTTTGGTAACCAATTTAATCTAAACCCTTACAAGAACCGTATTTTTCGATTCTTCTTTAAACCGTATCGATCACCGTTGAAGACGATTATGATCGCAGAGCACAGTTATGCAAAATGGTGGAAACTCGAAATAGAGGCTCTACAACAATTTTATTTGGGAATCTTGTGGAGTAATCAAGTAGCATTGAAATTAAATTGACCAGTTAATAGGCACAACCCAATCTGTTGGTATGACGAAAATCCTCGTGATGTAATAGTGCAAGAATTCAACGTTTCTGGGATATGTTTATGGGGCCCATTTAGTTTAATGATCTCATTGGATCAGTTTTTTTGAAAATTAATAATACTGGGACCAGAAGATTTGCCTTTTTTCGCACTGCCAGTTTTGATAAACTCCTCCTGCAATATTGTGAAAAAGACAGAGTCCTTGCAATTCTTTACGAGAAAGCTTGGTACAGAATTTATTCTTTTGGATAAATTTGCCAAAATCGATTATAAGTTTCTCGGTTGTCAACACATCAAGTCACCCATATGAGTTGATTGCTTTGTTTCTAAGTTATGTCATGAGAATAAACATATTGCGGTTAGGGGTACACATTCTTAAATTAAATAAATTGTAAACTTGTAAGTAATTAAAATTAAATATAACAGTGATAATTTTCTGTTTTTATTCTGAAGAAATTGAATATGGAAATGGTTGTCAAAACATAAAACTTAACTCACACGTGGAATCAAAAAAAGAATAATCTCTTCTTTTTCTCGAATCCTTTTACACACTTCAGATATCGCACAGGTACTTCATTTCTGTTTCTTCTCGTACCTTCTTGTAACAATTCCTCCAGAAATGAAAATAATATATAGTAACTCTTGCCCTTATTCCTCTAATCCTCCCTCTTCGCATTTTTAGTGGTTTCCTTTGCTTGCTTCCATTTTTTTTCTAGTTATGTGGCCAGACCACTTCAATTTATTATTTTATTTAATTTTTGTCACAACAGACTTTTGGTCTGTGATTTGTCTGATGTCATCGGTTTTATTCTCTCCAATTATGTTTGTCCAACTAGTTTTTTTTTAAATATTTCATTGCACTAGCACTTATCTCATCTTTGTCTTTCCGTATTTCCCAACTTTTACTTGCACTGTTATTGCATCGAATATCTTCATTTTTATTTCGATACCTTTGCGTGTTGTCCCATTCATTGAGAAATATAATTGGAATCACTAGGTATGTTGTCCCAACATCTAGCGGGACTGACAGTTCATGACCTATTAGCGACCATCCAATTGGCTGGAGTCTTGATCTATGTCGCCTATATTGTCTTGACTTAGAGCAACGATTTGGAATGAATCGCCCCGTACTCATCTGTTCTTGCCAAATAAGCTGCTGGATATCCGCTATCTCCAACGGCATGCTACCGACTGCAACTGACATGATGTATGACATGTGATCGACACATTTTTCAGTGCCTCTATTCCAGATGGAGGAATTGCGATGTAACGAAACCAAACTGCCGCAAGCAGACACCTGCTGGTTTACGCAAGGATCGGAAATACAGCAGAGCGTAAGAATATTCTCTCGTGATCCGAGAGTTGAAAAGCACTGCAACCTCGAACAATACGCAACGGCTTTTCGAGCTGATATCTATGCTATTGATATGTGTGCAAGGGAGATTTTGAATACCAACCTCAAACTGAATTTTTTTGTAACAGCTGCTTTTTTCAAAGCATGCAAATGCAATTCTAAAACTGGTGTTGCAAGAACATACTAAATACAATATTCAATCTTTTAGAAGGCTGTTACATCCCCAGCTGGCCTGAAGTAGACCTCATTGAATCAGATTCTGAGCTACATTAAAGGCCTGAACCTGTTTGGTGAACTTTAGGATGGCATCCGTTATACAATGTGGCCTAGGAGAAGGACTAGTAGAAAGGGCCCATTATCGAACCCGGCGGATGACATCGCAGAACAAGTAACTAGAACTAACCTCTTTCATTGCTTTTGCTTGGTGTGGTGATTTCTACAATAGACCATGGGTATATAATCGGTTTGATTGATTCTAGCACTGATGTTTCTAAATATAATTGCGTCAATTTATTAATTCTACGTTTATTTCTTCATCCTCTGTCATTACACTTCAATATTCCTATGTACTTACTCTTCCCAATGCTCTTACATTCATTATTTCTTTGTTATTTTGATTATGTCATTATTAGTTTAGCTTTATTTATATTCACCTCCATTTTCATATTTTCCATTTCTTTGGTCCATATATTTACTAGTTTCTTCAATTAATTTGTAGGGCCACATCATCCTCTGCATGGAGTAAATTATTGATTCTTACTGGTTCTAGGTTTCTAAACCCTATTGTTGTGTTATTCCCATTGTATTTTAATTATACCATCTCGTCCATAATCAATACAAAAAGCAATCGGTTCTGCGCTCCTATTATTATTACCTTTCACCGGCATGAACTAATGCAAAACGAGATCCAAGCCCGGTTGGGGATTTCAAACCAGTAGTTATTCCTTGAATAAAAGCTGGTCGACTATTTTGAATTGTAGTGTCTGTCCAAGTTCTATTTACTGCATGCCCTGTATTCACCCATGATTCATCAGTA
>JARFOC010000325.1:1819329-1859546 GCA_031763485.1 Osmoderma eremita | reverse complement strand
ACGCAAAATATAAAGTTTTAATAACTTGTACATCGGTAAAATGTTTGGACGCACGGAAGATGAAACCAAGAGTACGAAACGCAGACAAACACATACCCACTATATGCTTATCAAACACCAAACCAGAATCGAAGAGCACACCGAGATCTGTCATGTCAAAAGTTCTTCTCAAGATTTCCCCATTAATTGTGTAATTAAAAGAAAAATGGGCATTTCTACGTGTGTAGGACATGACAAAACATTTATCAGCATTCAGGGGTAACTTGTTTATCTCAGACCACTGCATAATAATGTTAATACCCTCCTGAAGTTGCAGGGCATCACTCACATCAGAAGCAGGCGCATATATCTTAAGATCATCTGCATATCCCAGAGCATTGCAAGGTAAGGAAACAAGAAGATATATTTACTAACACTATTTTTGAAACATGTGGTATTAAAGAAAACATTCTCCCTTATGAAGGGGTACATTGCAAAACTGGCACATAAAGCTGGTTAAACTCTTTTTCTTGTGGGTAGCACAAACACGGCATTGTTTCTGTGGGTTCTTTTTTTTGCCACCCGTAAATATTTTTACAATTTTATGTTCGGCATCCAAAAATCATTTATTCTACATGTACCAGATGTACTGCTCCTGGATCATCAGAATTATCTAGAACACTACCACTTATCCATTCTTTGGCCACATCGTGCAAAAACCTTTTATAATTTTTTTTTTGAATTGGAATTTAAATTTTTAAAAACTCTAAAAGCGTTGAAAAGAGCTCCATTTAGCAAGAACATCACTGTCCTTTTCATCTATTACACAAAAAGTACCTTGTCCCGTTTTTAAAGTAAGTACATTCAAATAGGTAAAAATACCGGATCCGCTAATAGACAGCAGTTCTCGAGACAGATATTTGTACCCACCCCGTTTATAATGTGTTACATATAGTTTGATATTCCTTTTCTAATTTTATATTTTGACAAATGCGTTTTAATCAAAACATAGCTTCATTGTTTTATTGATACTATCTTTTTGAATAACACCTATGTACGTATGTTCTGTATTATGCAAGGTATGTTTGTTGCAGAAAATAGAAACGTAGTTTGCACGTATTTATAATCATATGGATGGTTTGAAATCAGCGCCAAGAAACATGTTTGGGAAATAAGGGATAAAAGTAATATCTTTGGGTGATTGGAAAAGGCATGTTTATGAAGAAGAGAGGGAAAATGACTTAAATAAAAAATGAAATAAATAAAAGCACTTCTCAAAAAATAAATAATTTAAAAGAAAACTTATTCACAAATCCACTTCGAATTCTTTTCTGTGGTATGACCGAGCTTCCGAAGTGTACTACCTTTGTTTCCAAAGATGTTTCTTGGCGTTGATTTCTAATCATTGTTAATGACCCCAATGAGATAACCATAAATAAGTGCCTACCAGAAACTCCAACTTATGGATGCCCAATGTTAAAGACTCCAATAAGTAAAGTGCATAATAAGTACGCATAATACGTCTTAAATTTTTGTATACTCAGCATATTCTTAAGTAAAATACTGAAGAACTCTGGCTTCTTAAAGTGAAAACCTTATCTCCCATTTTATTTTGTGATACGACTGATATACAATAGACAATTCGTGTTTGGATGTTCTTGCAATAAGCGTGTCTTGCATAATACAGAATTCATGTAGGTAGGTAGTATTAGAAGACTATAAATATTTCTTAATAAAAATGCTTCGCAATACATAAAGTTTGCAAATGAAAATCAGACTATCTGTCAGACACAATTTATAAAATTATAAATCTTTAGGTTCCACAACTCAGATCAATCACAGACACTTGCAGTACACAAGACTTTAAACTCACAGTGATTTTCATATAAAATTGACCATTACTTCTGAAACACGCTGTATAATTCAATGAAATTGTGTGTTGGGAGTGTGAGGCATGAGCTTAATCTAAATCCGAAATAATATCCAGGGTGTTGTTTAAGGAAACGTTCACCCTGGTGATATGAAACATCGTGTATATATAAAAATAATTTTAAAATGTTAAGTTTAAGAGTGTCTACAAGTTTCGTAAATAACTTTTTTGATATCTTATATGATAAGGGATATATCGAGCTCTGTTACACTAATGCATCACCCTTTATGTACCTAAGTATTTCTACGGATACTATGCTTCCTGCAAGACAATTAAGCATAAGTTTGACATTGGCTTGCAACTTCCCAGTAACTCTATCAACTCCATTGCTGTAAGGACTATAGATTTAAAATGTGTCTGCTCCCGGCAATGATCCAAAAAAAAAAAAAATCTGCCAATATCTGACACGAAGGTAAAGTCAAGAAAATGATGTATTATATAGATATATTAAAAAAATATATCAAGAAATATATAAATATATATATTCAAAAATGTATAAATATACTTATCCCTTACATGAAGCACAGTGACATCTAGCGCCCAGCGGGAAACTTATGGATTCCACGATGGCAGCAAAGCTGTTAACTGTAGAAATCTGTGATGTTTATCGGAACCCTAAACAGGGAATTCGACAAATTCCAAAAAAGATTTCTGCCAATATCCGACAGGAAGGTAAAATCCCTGTAAATAAGCCGCTGGGCGTTAGATGTCACTGTACTTCTTGTAATGTCACAATCTAGCATGAAGTAGATGAATGCGGCATGCAAACCGGGCAGGCATCTCTCCGTCGCACACTGACGAGAGAGCATAGTATAGTGCTGTTCACCTTTTAAAGGCAAAACCTGTCAGATCTGTGCATGTGCCTAATGGCCGTTAGGAATTTGCTTTAAATTGTTTTAAAAACCTTCTTTCCAGAGTAGGTGTAAAAGATCAATAAAAATATGTCACAGGATTTATTTTTTTGAACGGCGACCCAAGCAGAAAGAAGTAAAAAAAAGTATTTAAGGTATTTATTTAAAATAATATATACATTAATAGAAAAATAGTAAATACTGATCATTTTCGAACGTATCCACATTGATTTTGCACATCCTATTGTCCTTATTAATTTGCAATTTCCATTAGCTCTATTCAATCGATTTCAAGAACTGTACGATATGATGGTACACTAGTTCTTTAGCATCCTTTCCTATTATAAAATCCGTATGGGCAAATGTAGGATGGTTAACTACATAGATTCCATACTTCCTGCCCTCCTTTGATAATTGTTGATAAAGATCAGACACAGCCTAAAACACAGCAAATATTAAAAGTTAACATTAAATCTGTACTAACCCAAGCTACTTTCGTTACCTTTTTGCCAGCTACGAAATCTCCTTTGCCGTATATTAAGTGATTTGGTACCTTTATGGAGGTCAGATTATACGTTGGTGGGATTGGATGGTTGTAAATTTTAATATTCTTCTCTGGCCCGTAATCAAATTTGCGAAATTTTCGACTGGCTGCTATTTGACTCAAATGAACTACGGTTTTTATGGAAATACTATCTCCGTCGTGATATAAAGTTATGGGCAGAGTTTCCTAAAAATATATACAATAGTATTGTTAGCAAATATAGCTGTTGCTATTGTCAGTATCAGGAATGGATACGTTTCATACACAATTGAGAAAAGTATTTCCTTAAATACTTATTAATATAACACATTCATACGGTACATAACGCTAGTTTTTTCGGAAGTTTTTCGGAAAACATAGGAAAATGTAAATCAAGATATATCTGAATATCTCCAGAAAGGAGAATCATTCCTTTGAACAAGGTTGCTGACTCTGAAACATGAAGGTAGCGGCAAAAAGTATCATTTCTGAAAAGGAAAATATGGTTTCGGTGCCTACGGTGATCATACGGACAACGTCAAGTGTCAGTTGGTATTTTTTTTGTGAATAATTAAATAAAAAATTTTTTTTCTGGTTATTATCACCATTGAAAATTTAAAGATGTAACCTGACTTCTTTCAATTTTTTGGACTAGAAGATGCTAAGAAGAGGGAAGAGACACAAAACGCGCAAACACAGATTAAGGTATTTAAAATGATTATTAAAAATTATGATTAAAATTTTTGTTTCATAATTAAATGCTTCTACTAGCGCTCAATAGTTGTCGTTAAGAACAGTTAAGGTTATCAGAGTCGGAAACTAAGCGGTTGTACTCGCTGAACATGCGTGTAACAGGAAATTTAAACATTTAGTTAGTTCGCGTCGAAGAAATATAAAAAGTTTGGACGAAAAAATAACAGATGGTAAATATGTTTCGTAAGATAAAGCCCAAACTTCTTGTTGCAGAAGAAACAATTTCTCTCACATGATCAGTAAAAGCAAGACGAACATCAAATAATAATCCAAGGGGCTTGGTTTTATTGCAACGAAAGAAAACTTTAACCCCAACAGAATAGTCAAACGCAATCGGATACTTTTTTCTGGAGAAGAAAAGCATCTTCTACTCTGTGTGTTTCCAATACACCATTCCGACACCAACTCCGAGTTATGCTGGAATACCACACAATCATCAACTGACGTAACACTTATAAAAATCTTAATAATATCTCGCAATCGATCAGATAACAAATGTCATTGACAAAAAATAGAAAAAGCAATGGTCCGAAATTCGAAACTTGCGGTACTCTTTGACGTAATCGCTTTACTAGCGGATTGGAAGTCGTTGTAAGACACACCAAATTCACGATTGGTGAGATAGGATTTCATTAAATTAATTAGCGACTCACTAAAACCAAAGCTATGTAATTTTTGCAATGGAACGCCATGGTCAATTTTATCAAATGCCTTCGAGAAGTCGGTATAGATGACGTCAACCTGTCCTTGAGCGTCCAATATTTCTGATGCTTGCTGTGCAAAAGTTCCCAAGTTGGTAGTTGTCGACTTCTTCTCGACAAAACTGGTCCGAAAATGCATCGACAATTAGATCGGGGCCTGTAAAACATATATCATCTTTGCACGTAACTCCAGGATTTTTACTAGATTTTCTGCGAATGCCCATAGAGAACCAAAAGTTCTTAGCATCCAGACATATAGATATATAACAGCGCTAAGCCTGCCCAATCTGTGATATAGTCGGAGCATGTAGCTTTCCAAAGTTGTCTAAATCTACTGAGTTACCGGAACTTTTATATTTCTTCTAGAGCTTATGTTTCTGTTTAATATTTTCTTTAGTATACGAAACGAGATAATTCTTTAAGGATCTTCTCTGCTGACAGTAAATAGGAACATTTTTATCAAACAGGCAGTAATGGCTCTAAAAAACTCAGCATAAGCAAAGTCGGTTACGCAGTCGTCCAAAATTGACCAGTGGGTAGCAGGGATGGCTTCATGAAGAGCCGCTTTCTGAAAATTGTAGACTTTTCGCGCACTATTTATAGGAAAGTTGGCTCGATAAACGCAACTAAGCTGAATTCGACGCTCAAGGTTCGATGGGAGGCGGCATTTTCATAAACCAAAGGTAAATCTTCCCGTGGAAAATATAAGATCGAGTATCCTATTTTCAGAATTATATACCCAATTGTGTTGTTGTCAATGTTTGACATCAATTTCATACGTCCTTTTTTTTTACTTATTATTACAATGCAGCCTTGCGTTTCTATATGCGCATTATTCATCATATACCTACTGGATTTATTTGATCTTCACTTATCCCAAAAGCCAACTGAATGAAACCTAAGCACATTTTCAGTTGATGTGGATAAGGAAAACATACGTTTCTGATGTATCTTATGAGTGGACCGTCCCGTGCGAGAAGTTCACCGTGATTATTGGCGTTTACCAATCTCTGAAAACAATTCCTTTTGTAAAGCGTAAGAAACTAATAACAAAAATTAAAAATTACCTGCAATGTACTCCAGTAGGGCCTGAGATAACGTAGGATAGATTTTGATGTTTCTATTAACGTCGCGGGTGCCATACTGATCATAACTTTGATATTTTTTCCAGCTTCTTCCGGATAAATTGACGAGTAAACGTTTCCTGCTATGGCGCCCATTGAGAAGCCGATATATATTACGGATTTGTTTGTGTTTTCGTAAATTAAGTCAACTATTGATGCTATGTCGTAGGCGCCCAGTTCATCAAAACTAAAAAGGATTAGATTAACATTTAATTTTATTGATTCAAGTAAATAATCATAGGTATTTAGTGCAAATAGATAGCAGATTAGCTTTTTTTTGGGAAAAATTATTAAAAACTTTCTTTTGATAATGATAAGATCTTACATTAACTTTATTTATTTTGGAAGCTTTTATTGACAGGGTGAAACACAAGATTTGTAAATGTATTAATTATATCTGCTGCTACATTGTAGATAGATTTATGAAGTTTGAGGAAGACTTATGATTAATACGATCAAAGAAAAATTACATAATTTGTTATAAGAAAATATTTTTCTTCAATTGAAAAAATATAAAATTAGTATCCACCAACAAAAATTAATAATATACTAATTTAATTTATTGATAAAAAATATACCAAAAAGAATAAGCAAGCAAGCAAATGTTATTAAATAAATATAAGTCGGCATGCACTCCACTCTGTCACTGATGTACGCAAGTGATGTACTAGCTAGTTGTTAGATCTGCTACTAGCATAGCAATCCTCGTTCTCGCATTAACGAAGAATTCAACAGTCAACAGCTATAGTCAACAGTATGGGCTTGCTTGTACGGTATACCCCATAGGTGCATAGTTTTCTCTGTAATAAGTAATGTGTTGTATATTACGACATAAATTCATACGCGTATTGGTATGATCTGGTTGATCAATTCGTTCTCCATTTGTTCTTGTTTATTTCATAAATATTCTGTAACTATCAGATGTATTAACAGTCATTCATATTGTGCACCTTTGTTTGTTATTCAAAATTTCATAAGCGTTATTTCGTAGGTAATTTTACGCGCGTGATAATTATATTACTTAATTCTCTCAATCGATAAGTTACGCATCCTCTTTGTTCTTTTTATAAAATAATAATATTCCAGCCGAAGACGGTTAATGCGACATATGTTACTACAAGAAAAATATTTCCTTAATACACTTCATTAATGCGAAACATACACAACCTTATCTTATTATTATCTATCTCATTAAAGATATTGGTGAAAACAAAAAGGTGGCTCTGCTCGTGGTATCCATAGGGGTAATGAGGTGTTGTTTAGAAAAATCTAGATAGTTGCCATTGAAGCGTCATTTAGTGTTTTTAAGAAAGAAATTGATTCGAAAAATTCATGAGTAGGCAAATTTTGTCCACTAACATTTTTACAAGAAGTTAGCCAGTTATGGAGAAATTAAAGAAAATTCGAAAGAAAGAAGAGGGCGGAAGGGGAACATACAAATTTAGGTAATTAAGATGTCTAAAGAAAATTGTATATTTTTTTATACAATTTTACGTTGTAGTAACTTCTAAATTTGATGTTGCCTAGTTAAATCTAGTAAATGCAGCCAAAGAACCCATGCTAAAGATATTTTGATTTTCATAGTTCATATAATTTTGTGAGGTTAGAATCAATCACAATGTGTCTATACAAAGTGAGCGTAATAGCAGCTTGCAGATCACCCTCACTTGAAGTATTTTTGTAAATGTTTGGGGAGCATTTGAAAACAGACTTTATTATTGCTTAGAGTATAATGGATAGCATTTTGAACGATTCATTAAATACGTTTTTCTAGCTCGCCATGACAGCCTGCTGTTTGACCTTAATGAATGAACAGATTACCAAATAATGTGCCTACTATACGACGGTTGTCTAAAAAGCATCCGACCTTTGGCCGGGAGAAATTTATTACTTACGTGGTCGTAATGGGACCCTAATTTCCTTCAAAGTAGGCCTCTTGCGTCTCCATTCACTTAGCCAGCCGATCCCTCCACTGCCGAAAACACTTCTGGAAGGGTTTTGGAATGGTATTCATCTCCGCCGTCAGGTTTTGCATTAACTCTTCTTTACTCTGAAAATTGGATCCTTGCAATGGCGTCTTCAATTTTGAAAACAACCAGAAGTCGCATGGTGTCATGTCTGGAGAGGGAGGTTGACGAACGACTGGAATTGCATGTTTTGCCCAGAAAGTCTGGATCAGGTGCAATAAATGAGCTGGAGCATTGTCGCGATGCAACTGCTAGATTTTTGCCATTCAGAGGTCTGATCATTTGCACCGAATTGCATCACGGAATTGGTATTCTTTTGTCAATTGCTTCACACATGTCGGGTTTTTTTTCGGCCTTGAGGTCTCGGGATGCTCCCATTGCGACGATTGTGCTTTTGTTTGTGGGTCCACGACTCATTTGCAGTTGTCACGACTTTCAGAAACTCAGGATCAGTGTCCGGGAGGTTTTGTGCAACCTCAAGACGGAGTTGTTTCTGTTCCGCAGACGGCACTTTGAGCACAAATTTTGCAGACACTCTGCGAATGTTGAAATCAACATCCAAAATTTTATGTGGAGAATCTTCTGAAACAAAATTCCTTCGGCAGTATCTCGTACGGACAAACGACGATCTTTCTTTACCACTTTTTCCACCATCTCATCAACAGGTCGCATTCCGAGTGGTTTTTCTTTGCCTCCCAGACACTCTCAGATGTGCGGAGATGTTTGAATCGGTTGAACCACTTTTTAATTTGTGTTACCCACATAGCACCGTCTCCAAATACCTGCTGAATCTTACGAGTTGTTTTCCTTTGAGAATCACCTAGCTTTTGATGCAGCAACTTTGCTCAACTCGTCTTGCGAGGAATCAACAATTCAGTTATACCAGCACTTCACTCGGCGATCAGCAGGCTGCGACTGGCACACTCAAATGGTGAGAACTGTACACAGTACACAGTAGGGCCGTCCTATCACCACTACCGTGTGCGGAAAAATTCAAGGTCTGATACTTTTTAGACAAATCTCGCATATACACATTAAGTCCTGTTAAATCGGTAATAGTACAGTTAATTTAAGATTAAAGAGATTTCTCACCTGAAATCCCAGTATTTGGTGTCGCTTCGTTGTAGGAATTTGTGTTTGTCTGAATATTTAGTTCCTCGCAAATTACCTAACCAAACATCATATGCTTCGTTTGCCAAGACGAAGCCTGTAATATAAAATACATTAACTCAAACTGTAATTTTATTGTTCAAGAAGATGGTTGGACTTAGTTCTTTTTTGCTCGCCTGTTTTAAAATAGTATTATATTTTTATTTCCACCGAAAGTTTTTTGCAATAAAAATATAACACTTGCAATTTAGCAAACTTATTTGTCCAAAACCAAAGCTATTTTCTCAAAAAAGTGTCTACTATTTTACCCTCTTAGGTTCGTGCTAGCGATAAGTCTATCAAAATACTGAGCTCTTTTTGGTTTTCCAAATTCCATCATTTCAATATGTGATAGAAATATATACCTAACGAATTATTTCCTGTGATCAAAAAGTTTATTGAAGACGCCAGGATGCCGTGTTGTAAAAGAACTGGTTTGCTATCCGGAAACTTGCTCGGTATTCGAAACACTTTTAAAATATATCCATCTTTTGTAGTTACTTCGTGTTCTTCTATGGAATAATTGTGTCTCTTAACAATGTCCGGCTGCAAAAAAATGAAAGTTCAAGTGCAATACACAGAGATATTGTTTTCTTTTTAATGAAGGTTGTGTTAAATGGCTCTATCATCTCGGTGTAACAAGCTTACTAATTCGATTTACTTCTATTAGAATTAGTCTGTATAAATTATTTAAGATTTAATGATATCTTGCATGTGAAAGGAGGAATAGTAATAAAAGTTTTATGTTAATATACCTTCTAGTCATCATCTATTCCTATTAATGTTGCTAGTATTATCTGTGTGGTTCATATAATCTAAAGGTAAATATAATAGTTACCACTTCCAACACTTGATCCGGATTATAATAGCAATCCTTGTTGGTGTAGTACCCTTCGAAAGTCTTGCACACGTTATTAGGAGCTATCAAGCTTTCAGTCAATTTCACAGTCGCAATGAAGACACTGCTTATTAGGAATACCTCCACTTTGTTACGTTCTAGCATATTTGTCGGCAGTAACACAGTCTCAGCCCATCCACTTACTGTCAAGCGGTATGCGAAGATCGGCATACAACGAATTCAAATAATTGCAAACATTCTTGGCTTTTAGAGGCTCATACTGCGGATTCGAACGTATCTAGGCCGTAGGTTTTATGCGCGGCGTTGTTCAATGCTACTGCCGCGAGAATTTAACTTTCCCAACATGCATACTACAGTAATATTGGGAAATTACCACGTGGGGTTTATTAGTTGTAATATACTGGGTCTCCTAAAATAAATAGTGGTGGTGTTTGTTTTAGTAAGTTTTAGTTGTGAGTGAAGTTAAGATACTTATATATAGAGAAACTGTGTTGTATTGTCCTTTCGATACAAATGTTAAATTGCTTCTCTTGGAGGAATAATTGAACAGCTTGGGGTTTATGGTGTTTCGGGGAAGTCTTTGATTGCAAACTCTTCAGCCATTATTTCAGGAGTGTACGACTGGAAAACTTCATTCAGACGTTTAGAAGGTACTTCCGCTTTCTTCTTATCGTTTCTAGGCCAGTTGTTAGTATTATATTTGATCGGTGGAATGCATTGTTACGGACTCTTTAGCTTTCTCGATGTCCCCCAAAGTGAGTAGTCTGTGGCTTCTGTCGCTGTTAGACTTTCGAGATAGTCTTTCAATTTTTATTTCAGCAATCATTTCTTTCAACTCTAGATGCTCTGTTGAATTTTTGCTCGCTTTCGGTTGTTCTTAATTGTTGCCATTGTTTTATGGTTTGCCTGTCTCTTATTTTTTGCTTGATTATGTATGGAATTGTAACTTTTCCTTCGACCGATTTGCGTTCGAAGGTCGCGAGCCAAGCTGTACCTTGGATGCTTTTGGTTAGTTTTTCTGTTCTTGTTTCTATTTCTAATTTAGTTTTGAGTGAGAATTGGAGGCAAAATCATTTCGTCAAATTTTTTCTCTAAAGCGGTTCCAGTCAGTTTTCTTTGTCGTATAAAAAAAGGTGGTTTCTCATTTTTCATTATTTGATTAAAATTGCTGGAGAATATCAGACGATAGGTGTAGACATGTTTCCAGTTTTGTTATCTTGGTGTCAGCTTCTTTTGTGATGCAGAAATCTGTTATGTCTATGATTCTTCTTTTGTCTGATGACTAGAAGGTTGCTTCTTTCGTGAATATTGTTATTAGCCTCTTAGCAATGATAGGTTTTAGTAATTCGCTGCCGTCTACAACCCCATCTTTGATGTTTGGCCGTTGAAATCACCGACAACCATAAAATTATTTCCTACAGATTTAAAGAATAACTTTCCCAGTCTTCGTTTTTGATAATTTTCTTGCCTCTTGCTGGTGGGTAGTATACTGAAGAGACGATCCTTTCTCCATATTTTTATTCTATCGATAGACTGGTAGCTTCGAGGTTTTCTTTTTATGGAATTTCTATTTTGTGGTGTTTAAGTTGTCTTTTATTATCAGGGGAGTGCTTCTCTCCTTTTCCCCGGCTTTTCCTTCTGTTGCATGTTTTATATTTTGGCGTTTTCATATAGTGTTCCTCTGTTAAAATAAAAATAAAATGAAGTGATGTAGTATGATATAATAATTAAAGTGGAAGGAGCTTTTGCCACCACTCTAAGTGGCTTCTTCAGAAGAGGGAGTTGCTTCAGATCGGTCGCGGTAACTCTACGTGTTGACCACACTAGAAGCGAAAATCTTCTGATACAGCAGTGATTTGCTCAATATTGATTATATAGAGAAGCAAACGCACCTCTGGATCCTCATGATTTTAGATCTTGGAAGACGATCAAATAGGAGATTGCCGTTTTAGGGATCAATTTGAAATGGTGTTTTTAAGGTTCATAACTAACCAGACATTTTGAAAAAAAATCAGTTGGGCTAAATATATAACTTGAATGGTTGTATATCGAAAAGATCAAGGTTTCTTTTCCCTGAAACATGCCCACACAAAAATTACCCTTACAATTACAAAATACACAGAAATTACTGAAGAATTTAGCCGGTCATTCTATTCCTCGAAAGGGAATTTGTGTAACGAGGCTGGTTTTAGACGTAATTGAATGGAATCAAAGCTCTGAGGAGCCACATAGGCGTTTTTCTTGTAAGTAAAACACATCGAATATATAAAAATATATTATTTATTTTACATTATCCTAAAAATATCATGTAATGAATATTAATATCCATACTATGTACAAGATAGCTCGAACAGTAGAAATAGCGGAAATTACAAAAAAAATGCTATGATGTAAATGAAAGTGTAACTGCCATAGATGATATGAATGATCGGAAAGTCACTTTGCACTGGAGGTGTTCATTTAAAAGACTAAACTGTGCTGTTACGAGCGTTGTTGTAAGCGAATCACCACCAAGACGATTTGATAGCTATACGATGCGGTACTGCTACAGGGTACGGTTTTGGGACTGGTACGGCATATGGTGCTGGTACCGGTTTGAACACAGGTACCGGAACAGCGTGTGGAACTGGAACAGCGACTAGCCTCTCTACTGGATAAGGAACGGCTTTCTCTATGTGCACCGGGTATGGTCTCGGTACTGAAACAGGCACAGGCCTTTCTACAATCACCGGTTCTGGTCTTGGTACGGATACGTAAACTGGCCTATCGACGGCTACCGGTTGAGGAACAGGAACGGGCACTCCGACATTTCTGGTGATTGTGGTATGTGTGTTCACTCCTTCCAAAGCGAAAGCCCCCAACGGTGCTGATCCAAATATAGGACCTGCGGGTGCTGGCCCTAGTATGGGACCTGCTGAAGCTGGACCAGAGAATAGAGCTCCAGACAGCACTGGGCCGCCAAATATAGGTCCACCGATTATTGGACCACCTACTACCGGTCCTCCAACGAGGGCGCCACTGACTGGTGCTGGTCCTGCATGTACTGGGCGACCGATTGGTGCTGGTTCCCCTACCACTGAATGTATTGGTCCACTAAGAGCTGGACCCGAAAGTATTGGTTCTTCGAAAGCCGGACCATGTCCATATCCGTATCCTAAGCCTGCCACACCTCTCTTCTCGTGTTTCTTATCCGCTGGTTTCTCGGCCAAAGTCAAGGCCAGCATCAAGCACACGTAGATCTGAAACAACGAATATATTTTAGTTTTTGTAGTTTAAGAGCAGTTTAACGGAAAACAGAGACACAATCTTTTTGTCAGGTGATAATAATAACGTTAACATGAAAAATAAATAAATTACTACGCGTTGTAAGCTTGAGTCCACCAGAAAAATTACTCCGTGAAAATGTAATCTCATTGTAAGGGATGCTGTCCCATACATCTTCTTCCCAAACTTAATACAATGCACCCACTTGGCGCAGCTCTGATTAGTATTAGAGTTGGAATTGAGTTTCCTTTGGTCAACAGCCTGATAAAAAATATTCTTTAAGCTGCACTTGGAATGTGGAAATATAGGAAAAATCACTTTGCTACCAGAACCAGGGGCACACTTTCTTTGCCAGCAAAAACAATTTTTAGAACAAGAAACACAAACGCCTGTAAATATTCAGAGTATAACTGAAGATCACTAATTCCATCGTCGTATTTGTACTTTCTTTTCCAACACCAGCACACACCCCCTATCAACCACTTACCAATGTCTTCATGTTTCTTTTGCACAGGGAGCTCGTATCAACTCTAGGTCAACTCTTAACTGTTCATCATATACTTAGAGGTAAACTATATAGTTCATCTCCCACTAGGTGTAAAGTACGCGACTAGTATAGGAAATCAAGCCCAAGAGCAGCGTCATTTCAGGAATACCATTGATAATTCGCATTCCCCTTTGAAACTGCTAGTGCTTTCTCTTTTATTTCTAATGCATAAATGTATTGTCTGTAATGGTAATTTAAGCAGGTGTTGTCTTACTAAAGATATATGAGAAGTGTTAGAATTAACTTTGGCAATCGGAAATAAATTGTATAATTGTGTTGAAATAATCGCGTATTATTTTCTTCAGGAAATTGAGGTGTTTTGATTTATTAATAGATAATTTAAGCCGAACGTTTTGAGAGTATTTCTAGGTGAATTTTATTTTGTGTTATACAAAAAAAAAGACTTTACAAAGAAAATTTTCTACGATTTTTGAATAGCAAAGTCATTAAAGGTACAATTATGATTCTATAATATTGGATTATCACAAAACCATAGTAATAATAGTAAAAAGCAAAATTATGTTGTTAACAAAAATTTCGAAAAACCATTTTGTGTTAACAACGAATGATAATAATAATAATGAATAATGAATTCATAGATCAATAACTGTTAACATACTAAAGCAATAATTAAGTTTGTCATATCATTAACTATTGCTGCAATTTGATATAATTTTATCTACCTTATTTTTTTAAAGTATGTGCTGACCCACTGGAAAGAAAGGAATTTTCAAAAACATTTTTTTTGTTAATTTTTAATCATCATTTTTATCACAAAGTTAGTATCAGGAAGTGTTGTTTCTTAATAAATGCTTGAAGCATAAAATTTGTGTGGGGGAGTGCCAAGGCGTTTTTCATTAAATTGATCAATGTTCGTTTGATAAGTACACTGAAAAATGCATTTGGTTCAGATTAAATACGAGCAAACAGATATCATACTGGTCGAAATAGATATACAGTGGTAGGCAACCAACAACCAATATGTTTCTTAAACTATTTAGAAAAATTTAATAAACCATTCAATAAAACCTTGTCTTCACTCTAAACACATTTTGCAGTTTCCCTTGAAATTGTTAAATAAACCTCTTTTTAATGGATGAAATTATGAATCTTATCTCATCATTTAAAGAAAGATGATTTTCAGTTAAAAATTGCTCTAAAGAGCATCCGGGGTCATTAAAATCTCACAGAATAGTTTGTAGGAAATTTTGAACGAATTCATGGTCCTATGAGCACGCTAAATAGCAACTGCAATAAAGTTCTTTTCCAATGGAATATTTGTTCGCGCCATGTGAACTGGAGTTTTAGTTCAACTTGGTACAGTTAAATTTACAATAAAACTCGAAAATTCAAGTAAACGAAGTGAACGCAAATTGTCTCGCTTTTTGACATAATTTTGACAGATAATATTTTTTATCCGTAACCGTATATTTCATAAATTCATTATATTTAAATTTATAAAATGTGTTTTTATTGTAAGTACATATACAGAGTTAAATTAGGTATGATATAGATATTCTGTATATACTGCAGCATCTGGTGTTTAAAATGTCCTGCAAGAGATGATTTGTTCATATCTTTATTTTATTATAGGGGTTCCTAGTTCTTTTAACATTTTATTGTAATATAGAGGTAACCATTTCTTGATTTATTGCATTTCTTGCCAAAAGTTAACTGACTACAGTTTTATACACTCGTTATGTTTTTCTTTTTTTATTAATAGAGAGTTATACAGGCAAACAGCAAGAAGTAAAACATAAGGGGCAACTTAAACGTGTATTGTGTGTGTGAAGTGTATGGCTGTTACTGCCTCTCCTCGCCGTAAGACGGCAGCAGTATTGCTTTATCCTCAAAACTGAAGGGAACTAAACGTTACGTACTAAAGTAATATTATTTTAAATGATTATATTTTGAGACTGCCCCCGAGAACAGGAATTCAATGAGCTATAGCACTTGGGATCTAAATTATTTAGTTTAAGATTTATATACAAATAAAAATTCGAATTTTAGAGATATCTGACTCTCCAAATTCCCAAATTAATAATTATTTTTTGATGGTTTTTTATTTTCTTTTATTTGTTTTTTTTTGCTAAAGAATAAAATTTTTCAATTGACTATTAAAAAAAATTAAATTAAATTGTTTTAGGGAAATGAATATATTTTTATAATTCCGATTTTTAGTCTGTAAGTCTTAATCTAAATAGTTCAAACCCCAAGTGTTACAGTTTGTTGAAATCGTTTTTACGATGACAACCCAAAAAGGTAATAATATATACTCTGTATATTTCAAATTGACATCCAATGGTGGCATCTTGTTCCTAATTGTCACGTGTAAAATTTTATTTCTATATCGAATATTTACGTGGTTCCATACTTTTTGTCACCACTGTATAGTTGGTTTGACAAAACGTATAGTTGTTCTAACATTTGTTTTTTTTTGTAGTATTTGCGACAGCTGCCTTGCTTTTTAATATTACAGAGAGCTCTAATGGCCTGTTTTTGTAACAACAGTACTCGTTCAATTTCCGCACTGGCCCCAGATTTTAATGTTAGCGAATACTTCTGTAAAGAATGCCTTTTGCCTGTATTTCTGAAACGTTCTATATTGCATAATAAAAAAACATCTTTGGGAACTGCAGATATATTTGTTTACTGAGTTATTACAAATGTAATTGTTGTAACCTAAGTTTTTTTTTTTCAAAAAGTAGTTAAGTATTAAAATAAATACTATGCAATGTTCTTGCTTCTACTAGACATTTTTGGACATAAGCGCGATTGATTAGCCTCTACTTGATGAGTAGAGTCTACGAAAAACTTCATCCAGTCTGAAAATACTTTGTTTATTGCAGGGACTGTTTCTGATTTTTAATTGGTATGTTCGGGAGAGATTGTACCCCTCATTGTAACGAATAATAACTTATAAATGATACTCAATGTACATTTTGACGAAATGAGGCTTGTCCGCCAAGGCAAAAAACTTACGCTATCTTAATAGATTCTTAAAGAAAATAGAATAAAGTTGAAAATTGATGTACATCTTTCGATTAGCGTAAGGACGTTTAACAAAAGATCATAGTATTAAGTAGGTCGTTTAGATATTGTAAAAAACTATAAGAGACATGTAAATGTGTGTAATAATTGTACAACTAGTAAAAATCCAATGGCATTTGTATTGGCGTTACAATTAATTCAGATTATTAAGTTATCAATGTTATGTCACTCACGAGAGTGGAGTTGTGCTAAGTTGTATTTTGTCGATTAAAAAATTACAAGACAAAATAGAAAAAAAACTATAGAATACCGAAAGTTTGGATAAGTTACTTGTGGTATGTAGTTCAGAGGGTTGCACGTAAATCTCGTACCTAAATATTTAACCCTCTCAACATCCCGAAGAAAAACTTTCCGTGCAAATTGTGTTTTACTTTTTAAGAAACATAATTCTTGTGAAATATGATTTAATAAGCTTCTGTTTTGGGGCCTTTATCTTTATTAAAACTGCCAATACGCACATGATAATGCTCTTAGTGCATTAGATTTAAATGATCCTCAACAAAATTTTAGTTGACATTTTGAATGTCCTCCTACAAATTATGAATATGTGTTAAAATTATCTGAAAAATTTAAATTCACATCTTACTAGGACTGTAAGATTTAGAATGCTCCATATTATAATAATGGAAAGTAAATAACTACTCCAGTTGATAAAATCGTGCACTTTTATTTCTACCTTATAACTGATTTCACTTGCTGTTAGTCATTTCGTATTGATGAATTGCCAAGAAGAAACTTTCGTTGGAAGGTATTCTTGATTTTCATTCGCGCGTACATACGCACTGTGTATGTATTTAAATGATCGTAGTTCATAAAATAGTTAATAGGCATGATGCGAGGCAACTCACGATAGACTTTTGGAATGTAAATGAGCCGTCAATGGGTGGTGACAATTACAAGAGTTAGAAATTTTTTCTTTGATTTTTGCCGACGTGACGACATCATATAGTAGTAGTACCCACATGTCCGTATTTTTTTAACAAATATTTTAGCATTGATAAGTTTATTATTAATTTTAGTGTGTCGTTATTTCTTTATTTTATATATAAGTTCGTAATGTTTTTGGTGGTAAAATATAAATATTTATTAAGTAACACTGTTATTCATCGAAGCCGGTATTATAGAACTCTATAGATTTTGATTCAACATCAACACGAGTTTTGAATTGTCTATGCTTCATACAGTTGTCAAGAGGAAAGAAAAGGTGGTCATCACTTGGCGAAATGTCAACTTCAAATTTAAGTTTCATTCGTTGCCACTTTCAAGTATTTAGAATTAGGAATCAAACAAAAAAACACAAAATATGTATGTATCCGATAAAGGAAGGATTCATACTAAAGTAGATCACAGATAACAAACATGTGCTATCGATCAACAACTTAAAGAATATTCACGGCACTCTACTTTATACAAAATCACACGAACTCATTTGGTTACTTGATACTGCGATAGAGGACATACACCACTTTCATTATATTTCTTTTCAACTCTTTAAATCAAAAAGCAGGGACAATTCTTTGACTATTTTGTAACACTTTGTACTAAATTAAGGACTGTTGTAAATACCCCATAGAAATATAACCACTTATCAAGGAATGCCTTTGTATAATACTTATTTGGATAATGAATATTTTTTAAAATATAAATCTGTGCTTATTAGCACCTGACCGCGGGATGTTAGACATTAACCACATATGCACATGGCACGCGTAATTGTCGGACAGCAATTTTTAGTATTCGCGACGCATTCCTAATTCGTTGTACGCTTTCTATGTATATGATCAACGTCTGGCTGGGGTTCTGAGGGTATTTCTCTGAATAATTAATATGTGGAACAAAACGCCGTACCGTATAGGAAGTAAAAACGAACGTAATATATGTAGTTTTGTCATTACCAGTCTCGCTGTACGAGGTTTTACGACATTGTCTGAACCTATTGAGTGGAATATCAAAAATCATGCACGTAAGTAGAGTTATTGCATGAAAGTTTTCGTTGCGGGAGTGAATCATTGTAGAATTGTTTGTGAAAAGTGATGTTAGTGGGTGTGTTTACAAAATATATGTGTATAAGTTTGTATATTGTCTTGATTTAAGTTCAGTCATTAATGTGATATCAGTTACAAGTCGAGATTATTTTTATTAAAGTAGCAAGAAATAATGACATGTTAGTTGTACGATTCTAATACGTAGTTGAAATAGAAAAAATGTCTTACATCTATGGTTATTGTTATACGGAATACTGTTTTTAGTTTATTTTTTCTTAAATAAAAAGTCATATTTTTGTTTATTTTTTATGGTGCAACTCTACATTTTGAAACTATTTTGTGTGTAAATTAAATTCTAGAATTTATTTCACTTCTTATATGCAGAACTGATGCATAACTTTTTAATTACCGATAACATTACTGTATGTTTAAATACATTAAAGATTGTTATTAGATTTCTATCAATATTTCTTTCTAGTTTTCTGTTTTACATCCTATAAAATTGTCATTATTGTCATTATTATTAATGACTAAGGTCGGCTGCTAATTTAGAAATGCTCTATATTCACCACGACTTATTTCAACTGCCTGTACTCATCAATCAAGTTTTCATATATATCTGCGGAAAGTTTTTATTGCCACACGTTTCTCCTTTACAATACAAGGATTACAAGAAATAATATATATTATAAATCAAAGTAAACTACATGTAAAGTCTAAACGGCGCAACCCCAGGGTGAAGTCCAGTACGCAGACTGCTCAAACCTAACCCTGTATTTATGAACTTAACTATTAAAATTCTTGCCTAAATCTAAAACTGAAGAAATCCTATGGGAGAGTCCTTTAGTCCTCTATGGTGTGATACCAATTTATAAACTAGGAGCTTTCAAACTTACAGAAACTGCCCAATAGACACAGTGTAAAAATGCGGTAGAAGAACAGTGAAGGTTTTCTTGAAAAATATGACGCAAAGAGAAAAATACAAGAATTTAGTTACTTGGATTGATTTTGTAATAGCAGTAGGTTAAATTTAAGCTGAACGTTTTTTGATTGTCTGTGGCGCTAGCGCGGGAATTTCAAATCGAGTTGGAGAAGATATATGAAAGTGCATGCGAGACCGCGTGTCGCCATATTGATTTTGATGTGCGTTTATGTAGTTGTTTACAAATTGTCCGTGAGTTGTTTCTTCAGTAGATCGATTTCGTCTGTATGCTTTAATTTTAGTGAAAATCTGTTATTTTTAAGTTTGAATATTTTTTGGTAAGCTAAATTATACTTCTTTACATTATATCAATACCGTGATTTCTTTTTATCTCAAAGATTTTCAAAAAGTCAATATCAGTCAATATCATACGCAATTTTTATTTTTTGCAGATCTAGAACCATTCAGAGATCTCGCAAAGGAACAAGACAGGGACAATACACACAAGATATAAAAGACTTGATTCTTATAAATTTAAAAAGACACAAAGCAGAAAATGCAAGGTGACACAAATTAAGCAGAATGTGTAAGTCAGAATTGGGAAATCCAGCGACACTTTTATGTTAAATGACATGGAAGCAATTATCATATGACTCAGGATTAATTTATTAAAATCTGTTTTTATTTAAACCAGGCTTACCTAATTTAAAATGTTATTTGAAGTCATAAAACTGAAACCGCTACTGCTAGGTCACATATAAAAATTTTAGACAAATGATGAGATTTCTTGATTTTGTAACATTATAACCCGTTATAATCTTTTCCATAAATCCGTTTAATGTCATTGAAGTTGATGTGAGCGCTGGAGCTTGTGAATATTTTCAACTTAATGTCGAGTGCTTTGATTTAGAGATAATAAACTTGGGATATAATCTTATTTAGAAAGCATGCAATAATGGTAACATATTTTGAGACTTGCTTATGAACATAATTACCTTATTTTGAGAAAATGTGATGTGAGGATTTATGACTATTGGTCGTCCACTTATAATTCTGAAAGTTTGTATTCAAATATGACATATTTCAGATCAAAATATTAAAAGAAAACTTACAGATACTTATTTAGACAATTGCTTAGGAGCAAGCAACTGAATCTTCAACTGCGGGTCCAAATTTCTCATTAATTTCAATCAATTTTTATGTGCAAGTATATACTATGTATACTATATATATACTATATATATATACTATGTATATACGTATAAATATTTAAAAATGTAATTTTTCGCTCAAAATTTAAACTAAACCCTCTAAGGTTTAAAAAAATAATTATTCTGCCCTTTGCATGTGAAAGGAATATACAAGCATACTTATAATAGTTTAATTTAATAAATAACTACAATATTTTTGCTTGTTTGTCTTTAGTACCTATATTATATCCAAAGGTACTTAGAATTTATGTAAATCTGTGATTTCTGACATTTTATGTTCAAATTATGAGCGGAAATCACAAATTTATTTAAATTTCAATAAAGATTGCAAGAACACACAATAAACACACTGTTCGCATTACTCCTCCCGCACAAAATATTAATTAATGCGGGACGACGTTGATATTTATATCTGCACACCTACGTACATTGACACTTACAGATGCAAGAATATTTGATTAATGATTCGGAGCGCCAATAAATATATTCACGTAATAGCGATTGCCGCAACACTAATAAATTTTGGTTTAAGAAATGACAGACAGAGTTTTTATTTCTAATCGAATTTGTGTCATCAGATAAACCCAGCTATTCTACGAAGCTAAATCATCATGAATACATAAATGTCTAAAAATTACTCTACGACTCGGTATGGCCTCAATTAGAATGAATTTGGACCAAAATTTGATAAATTGCCTGACCTATTACAAATAGGTATGTAATATATTTGCATAAAAGTGAAAAGAAATGTTCTAACCATCGGAGACATTTGTATTTTTTAGTTCAGCGAAAAGAAAGTGCCACGATATTACTGTTTATAATTTTGCCGACATTTTATCTATTACATCGTATACTATGTGATCTATGCATTCCGATTTCTTCAGTCGCATACAATCACATAGATGTCTAGAATACGGGCAGTGTATTTATACCTTCGTTCGAACTTTGTTATCGTTCTCATTCCTAATTCATTCGATAAAATGCTATAGATGTCTTGGATGGTCTTCCTAGGATCATTCATGGTTACATTCTGAACAACAACGACATGTTCTGGTGTAATCTCGGTTGATGGTTGTCTGGAGCGTTCGTAATCATCAACTGATATTCGGCCATTTTTGAATCGCTGAAACCAGCCTTTCAAAGTTAGTATGTTTGAGTTTAACCCAAAACGTCGTCTCTGGAATGCTTCCTTTAACATTTTGTGTTTTTCTGCCGTAGCTTTACTGAGTTTAAAACAGAACTTGATACTGATACGCTGTTGTTTCAAAACGACCATTGCAAAATCGCTAACACAAGCAGATAGAACAATGAAAAGCTGTACACGAATAAATAACGCTCCCACTGGCAATGACGCTGTTAGCGGCGTTTTATTGTAACTGTTTTGAGCGCGTGTTTCAAATTTCGGGAGCTTTTGGGTACCAACTCGTATATATATATATATATATATATATATATATATATATGTAACATGAAACAAAGTTAAATGTAGCTTGTAGTGATTTAAATTTTCTACAAGTTTCAAAGTCATCTATAACAGATGCCTATGCATCCTACAACGCGATCATTAGGATAACCAATATATTCCATTAAAAAAGAAAACTTACATAAAAATACCGAAGAAACATATGTTTATATTATCGATAAATCAAATTACACGCATTTCGTCCATTTCCTGTACGCATAAAATTTGAATAACCGCACTGCGAGTTGTAACAAATATGCGCATTAGAAATCTCCGAAATTTCTATTTCTGAAATCGAAGAAATCTCGGTCTAAAACGTCCATCTTTTTGGATGTTGCTCTCCTTTATTACACACGCCAGTTTAATCTTCCGGTAATATCTAAGGATCGACTTTGGTGAAAGCTGTGACAAAACTTAGGAGATGAGATGCATACGTATAATGCGTGTTAGATTTACTACTGGGCCAGATAGAGTTTGGTTTGCTCCCTGTTTTCGTAAACCGAAGCAGATAGAGGAGGTGTGTCACCAATTTTGGTATATAAGAATTTTGGAATAAGTGATGGAGTAGCATTCGCATCTTGGTAAATCAGTGGGACAGGTTCGGCTTGGATATAACCATGAGGGCTTTACAGGTAATAGAAACAATATTTTTCATAATTCATTTAATTATAGTTTTTGATCATTTAAATACTTGAGGTTTGTAAAGATTATGCCAGTAAAACATGTTTCATTAATATTAATTGACTTTAGCCGTTTCATGCTCAGTCGGCTTATAAATAAGGTAGTTTGAAATTTAGCGGCATTTAACAAGCAACAGAAATTTTCCGTATGAACAGTAACTCAAAAAACAAAAAGTCTTGTAATACTAGAATTTATCTGTGTGTAGTATAGTATATTTTGTTTTGATGCGCGGATATTATGTATTGTATACACGTTATCCTCTTTTATTTTTATTGTATTATGTCGGAACATTATTCCATTCATAAGATTTATATATTTTCTTAAGGATCTAAAACCACTTCGGTATATTCGCGACAACAACGACTTTTTGCTTGCGAAATTGTCGTTGATAGTAGCGTACATTGCGACGTGATTGTTCGCGTACTGACACTGACAATGAGCTGAAGATTAGGTTGATGTACCTATATGTATCTGTATCCGCTGGCTACAACATCGCGAACATTTCGGGTTAATTTCAGAAAACTGTTCCTGTGCTTGTGGCTACTAATTGAAATATTTAACATTACTTGGTCTATGAATTTGCTTTTTCGTTAATATAGTAACATTACACACAAGTTTATTAATTGATAAGAAAAAAAAATTAAATACGTAAAAAAAACTTCATCTGTGAGATATTCAAGGTAATAATTTATTCATGCAGGAAGATTATTTTCTTTGACCAATTATCAATTAATAAAGTTATATACAATGTATATAGCTGAAAATAAAAATCTTAACTAATAAGCAGCCTTAAATTTGAAAATCACAAACCAAATAATTTAGTTCCCAAGTGTTATACTTTACTGAAATCGTGTTATTGAGGACAATCCCAAAATGTAAAAACATAAAAAATATCCCATTCAAAAAAAACAGTCTTGATACATAACACATTTTGGGATGGATTTCTTTCTCAGCAGCTTCCCTATTTTACCGATAATAAATCATTGTTAGTCTGAAATAGTAAATTAGTAGAAATAGATTTTCAAATAATAAAGATACTGAAATAAAATACTAATTTTGCACTCACAAGATCATAGAGTTTTAATATCGGTATTTAATAAATTCTGAAACGGTTTTCTGATCAGACGTTTCTCTTGGACTATATGTTGCTTTGCATTGAGCTGTATTGTATTTGTCAGCTATGCTGTCTGTTATTCCTCAATACACAGGATTTTTGAAGCATAAATGGAACACTAATTGTAAGGTGTTCTTATTATTTTTATTATTTGTTCTAAAAGATACAATTCTATTCAGGAAACGGTGTATTCAGTTTTAAAAACAATTCTACACGAAATAGATTTCCGCGCAATTACCTAGCTAAAGTGGCTAAAAAAACACCGATATTAAACCGTAAAGTTTTCAATTTTGTTTTATAGATGATTACTTATTGTAATATGAAGAAATAATTACTTACCTTTAAAAACAGAAATAATAATAATCTAATTACCAATCTTTTAGTAATTTTGTGCATAGCTTGATCTTCCATGATGCATATATATCTATTTTATATAATATTTACCCCACCACTCTCTGCAGATACACAATTAGAAACTAATAAAATCAAAACTATATCTGAGTGTACAAATACATGTTTGGATTCAAAACGTAGTATATAGTAGGTACATACTAGCCAATAGAATTCGAAGACAGGTTTACATTTACTTTTAACAATATTATTTTAATTCAGTTAACAACCAAATTTGTTTGATTGAAACCATTTCATCTGGTTAATGTTTTGTTTAACAATTTCATCTTATTAATCCAACAAAATAATATTAATAAACAGTTTTGGTTGTTGGAACCTTGTATTTTTGTTATGATAACAAACTTTTCGGTAAATTTAATCGTAAACCTAATCGTAACAAAACGTTTTTTATTAGTTCAACACATCTTCTTCTCTAAGTGTATAACTTGAGAAATGCGTTTTGAGTAGAAACGGTTTATCTTCTTTCGTTTTGTTCTAAATAAATATACGAGCAACATTGTTCACTTTTGCAGGTATTGAATATCTTTTAACTAATGTGTTTACAATTCCGAAATTTTGGTGGAAAACTGACCTCTGACGTTTAGTGTGTTCTTATGTATCTGTTCTTAACAATTTTATCAATTTCAATTACGATGCCGAAGTATATGGATTCTTCCGTCCTTTGAAGTTTTAATATGGATATTTAATAAATTCTGAAACGATTTTCTGATCATACGTTTCTCTTACATTATATGTTGAGCTTGTGAAGGCCTAGGGCTATTAAAATACGAATATTAGGAGCCTTCTTCAAGGATCTGCGGACTACATTTGTCCATTCTCATCTATTCTCCACCATCACCTTCTAATTTCCTATTTTCATTTTTTTTAGATCTTTTTCCACTTTATTTATCCATCTCTCTCTTGCCCAGCCTTCTTATTCTTAAGGTTTTGGTAAACACTACGATATTGGGGTTTTCATATAGAAATAAGTTTTGGTTGATGAAACTGATCCCTGGCATTTAGTGTGTTCTGTTTCTAATAATTTTATCAATTTCAATTACGATGCCAAAGTATATGGATTCTTCCATGCTTTGAAGTTGTAATACTATTTTTATTAATATTTTCTAGTCGCAAATTTAGTTGACGGGCACCTAATTATTTTGAGCAACTCTATAGTGTTGCCGATACAAATTACTAAGAAATAAATAAATAAAATATCGAAATGTGGTAAAAGTGCAAAATTTCTTTGTTTACTTTTCCTTTTTATCTGCAGGTTTCTATCTTAATAGTATCTTTAGTGGTTGGTTCCTTAGCTAAGGAACCAACTAGAAAGGATAAAAGAGGCCTCATTGGTCTGGGATCCGGACCTGTCATTAGCGGAGGCGTAGTTCCGGGCGGTTACGGTCCAGTAATCGGGGGCGGTGTCATCGATGGGGGAGTAATTTACGGTGGAGGTTATGGGCGTTATGGTTATGGAGGTCAGGGTTATGGAGGTTATGGTTATGGAGGTTATGGTTTGGGTGGAATTGGGTATGGAGGCGGAATAGGTGGAGTGGCAATCGTATCTGGGCCCCGTACGGTTAACACGATAACCCAATCGGTTCCTGTAGTGGTACCACAACCATATCCTGTACCTGTCGATAGGCGAGTACCTGTTCCAGTACCAGTGAAAGTTCCAGTCACTGTAGATCGACCATATCCCGTACCTCAACCCATACCCGTTCATGTTCCAGTAGCGCGTCCAGTACCAGTTCCGATAACCAGAACAGTTCCCGTACCACATCCTGTACCTGTACCGCATCCAGTTCCACAACCTTATCCCGTTTCGGTACCGCAACCTGTTCCAGTTCCAGTTCCTATTAGGATAGCTGTTATCAATGGCGTTGGCCCAGCATACGGATTGGGTTCTGGAATTGGATATGGTGGGTACGCAGGACATCTTGGAGGTGGATACATTGGAGGTCTTGGGAGTGGATACATTGGTGGTCTTGGGAGTGGATACATAGGAGGTATTGGAGGTGGATACGGAAAGATTATTAGTGTTGGACCCAGCTTGGGAGCGGTTCCGTATTTGGGCGGTGGAATTATCAAGAAATTCTAAAGCGACTGCTATACGTACATACATATATTTTAGGGTATTGTTAATTATGTATTTTCATGTTGTATATATAATAATAAAGTATTTGGTTTTTTAGGATTGGTTTTTCTATGTACTGTTTCTTTTGTCTTAAAATTCTTGCCATGTAAAATGCTCTTTCAGCGATGCAAAGGTATGTGAATGGCACATTTATTACAATAGGGAGGCTTTAGAATTGGTTGATCTTGCATACTCGGTAGTGTAAGTGGTGCAAAGCGAAGAACCACGGCACCACTTCTTAGATTCTAAATATACAATCGCCGCTCAAGGAAGCGGTTCCTCTTTACTAACTTGCAACGGTATATTTCGGTTTGCACCTGGAGGTCAAATACCTTACGAACTAAATTTACTATGATCGGTTTTCAACATAAATCTAAAATTAGGCCAGTTTTCGGTGCGACCCTCGAAAGTTACTCAAAGAATTCTATCAATGCACAAACGGTTTCCATCTTACAAAGATCGTTAAGTCTATTTTATATTATGTACGTCTTGAATTTTGAAACTATACTACTAGTTTTTACTTTACTACGAACTTAGCTCAAAGTCTCAACGTAGGATAGTTCTTAACAGATCTGTGATCCGCATAGAAAACAGCTTTAGAACAAGTGTTTATTCTTTCACATAAATATCTTGTATCTATTATTTCCCGAAAGTTGTAGATTGACAGGTGGTATAATGAGTTGATGTGCAAAAGTATGTGGCTATAGCTATAAGCTACTTCATTACGATGCCAATCATGGCTGCATCTCTCATTTACTGTGGAAACTTTGTGAATTCAAGAATCACGTAATGCAATAATTAAAGTCCCGCGTATTAGGTCATTGTCATATATACTAATTATAAGAAAGTGCCAAACAATTAACCGATAAAATGCTATTACAGGCCCATGATTTATTGCTGAAATCACCATACTGGCAGGGGCAATGAGTGGGGTACAAGCATTGAAGACGGGCTCTAGTTTTCCAAGCGTTCCAATCGTTTGCATGCATTATGACATAACCTCATCCAAGAGACACCGGTCGGGACACAAGCCACCGAGACCAACGCAATAGCATCGGTAATGCAGTACGCTACCATCCCCCTCATAATATTAACGTCAAAATGACGGGTATCAGTAAATATGGGATTTTTCGACAAATGTGTGCCGGCATTAGTGATCATGGTGGTTACGTACACATATTATGCTTACGTGTTCGAATTGTGCTTCCTCAAAATAACCAACCTGCTAAAAAAAATCCTGTACCTGATGGGCTATCACGTGTGTCTTTTGCCCGTCGTAATTTACTATTTTACAACAATGTTCATCAAAAGCGGAACGGTACCCAGCAATTACCGTTTCAGCACGCTGGAACTGGAAACCTTAAGTCGGTTACACCAAGAGGAGACGGTTATCAATAGGGTGCTGGAGAGATTTTGTTACTTTCGCGGCATCCAAACGTACACTAGGAAAAATAATCGCATAAGGTAATAAACATCAAAGTAACAAAATCTAACCTAAATTTTTTTTGTCAGTTTGAAGTATGCGCTTTGCTATAAATTTGATTATACTTTGACCAATTTAGCGTAACAATATAACCTAATCCATGTCAATAATAGGAATTTTGTTATTCACAATTAACTTACTCAAAATATTGTTTTTCCGATCTATAAGTGTCTATAGAAAGACAGTACCTACTCGTAAGTAAATCGTAAAAAAGGCAATAACAAGCCATACAGTTCACACACACATACACAATACACACTTGCACAAACCTAATGTAGAGGCCTCAAGGCCGTGGTGTTAAGTCTGCGCATTAGGGTACAAACAACAACAAAAATATCGTGTATCTTTCGAAACACTTACTTCCGGTTTGTTTTCTTTATTTTTCAGATATTGTATGAAATGTATGCACATAAAGCCCGATAGGACGCATCATTGTTCGTCGTGCCAGATATGCGTCTTGAAGATGGACCACCATTGTCCCTGGATAGACAACTGCATCCATTTCCATAATTATAAGTTATTTTTCCTATTATTAATACATACAACCATATATTGTATATATTACGTGGGCACGTCGGCTGAATACGTATATGACTTTTGTGTCAATCAGAGGGCACTGAGGGAGATAACTTACGTTGCAAGGTAATTATTTATTGTGGTCATATGAATAAGGTTTTCGTATTGAAATCAAAGCCACGCGATCTCTTTTCAGCATGATATTGATTGATTGATACTACAAATTGGTAATAGTTGGCGTAAAAATCACTATAATATTTTATAACTTGCAGCTAGTTTACGTCAAAATAAAATTTTCGGTGTGTCTAAAATTCTAGCCTATATCATTAGCACGCTATCTGTACTGCGTATGTAAGCATTTTGAATACATGGTCATGCATCCTATTTTGACATATGCAACCAACGTTACACTGGTCAGTTGCGTTTGAGTTCTGTTGAGACAAATTTTATTAGTAGAAAAAATATTATTTTTCTTTTCCCCTTTAATTTAGCAGTCAAAGTACACACATAGGTATTCTAAGAGGTAAAGTCAACGCATGGGGCCTACTTTAGAAGTGAACTGACTGGCATGATGAGATCCCTTCGATTGCAGTGTTTTTAATCTATTGCAAGTCTGTTGGCTATCGTCGTTTTAACCTTCTTATGTGACCGTTTTGCACTAGTTGTTCAATTAACAGATTTGTGGGTGCATCCATTGTTTTTTTTGTGGTTGGTTACACTTCTTTCGTGGATGATTTCCTCTACTTGCGGGATTCTTAGGTCGATATGAAGAGTTTCATGTGTGTCGTATTATAGGGCGTCAATAATTGATCTTTGGTTCTGTTTGATATTCCTGGACGATTGCCATTTTTAACTTGCTGGTACATCTGCATAGCTCGATGCTGTAGGTCCGGATTGCCTTGACGACTGCTCTATAAATTAGGATCTTGTTTTCTATTGTTATAAGATTAATTTTCTTAATTTTTAAATTTATTTGCTTCTTTTCTTGCTGATGTCTGTTTTCCAATTGTGTGCGGTCCAAATATTTTATTATATAGTTTATATTAAGTGATGGACTTTGATCTTTCCTTGGCGTAAAGGTTACATACGTTGATTGGCTCATTTATTGTGACTTTCCATTTTAGCCCAATTTTTTGTGGGGTATATAGGTAGCCTTATAAGTCTGATCTGGGTTTGTTGAGCATTGAGTATCAGCAAATGTGTCCATTGTGATGTTTGATGTAGTTGGTATGGTATAAGTGTAGATAACGTATAATAATGGACCTATGACACTGCCTTGTGGAACTCCAGGTTCGATTAGAGAAACTTTAGTCCTTACCTTAGATCTGAACTGTCGATTTTAATGAATTATGACATTTTGGCAAGGGTTTTTAAAATTTCTAGAGCAATCCCAAACACCAGGCATTTATTGAACTGTTGTTAACTTTTAGCTACCTCAATTTGTTATTAGACAAATTAAAGCAGTTAAAAATACACACCAAATTGACAATACTCTCTCTACAAGATTCTTAATTTGTATTTGTGAATCATTTGAATTATAGGCACTGTTGTTTGCTTTTGTGACGAAAATATCTAAATAAATACTTAAGTTAAAAAATACCCCTACCACCTTGTTGAGTAATGAACTCTGAATACGCATTTCGGCAACTAAGTTGCCATCCTCAGCAGAAAACCGCAAAGGAAAAGATATGTCAAGCGTAGCACTCCGAGAACAATCCTGTTCTTAGAACGCCACTATCAAACATTAATGTTTGATAGTGGCGTTCTCGAAGTGCTACGCTTGACCTTATATATTTCCTTTGTGGTTTTCTGCTGAGGATGGCAACTTAGTTGCCGACATGCTTATTCAGAGTTCTTTACTCAACAAGGTGGTAGGGTATTTTTTAACTTAAATTTATTTTAAGCCACCGTATCCTATACCTAACCTACATAAATAAATACTAATAAATATTTAATTTCTAGCTCGGTGGTAGTTATTCTCTCTGGCATTGCCGTGGCTTCCCTTTTGGGCTTTCATATAGCCTTAATGGCACGAAACCAGACCACACTGGAAGCCATGACAGAACCCGTTTTTATCGACAGTTGCACCTTCGATCTAGGACCGAAGGAGAACTTCTACGAAGTTTTCGGTTACAATTGCTGCTTGTGGTGGCTACCTTGTAAAAGTTCCCTGGGCAATGGTGTACATTTTCCCATTAGATATTATTAGTAGCTAAGTAAGAAAAACGGTGTAAATAATAAACGTAGATGATAATTGTATTTTATGGCGAATTTATTTGTAGCAATTAAAAAAATATATGTACGTGGATATCTTTTTGTAGTGACTTCAATTTTCAAAACGGTGGTGCTTTATTCAAATTTAATGCCTTGGGCGAGCGGTAAATCCTTTGAGTAATTAATGGTAATGGTAGATCTTCTCATGTATTGTTTCCAAGAGTCGCTTCCAGATTCGCGACCTCCTCCCGTGTGTTTTTCGCCACCAAATGCGCCGCCAATTTCAGCTCCGGATGTGGGAATGTTCACATTTACAATACCACAATCTGATCCTTTAGGCCCGATCCACTGAAATATTTAAATGACATGTTAATTCCTTGTTGAAAACTGTGGAAGACCACTGTCAAAGACCTTTGACAAAGATTGAAATTATAAAAAATTTGATAAAGTATGTTGAGGTGTAATGTAGAGTGGAGAATTACAAGGACTGTGAGTTGGTATCACTGGGAATTCCACACACTTCAAATTGACTTAGTAAATTCTGTACACGTGTTTCGAAAGCATATGGGCTCCCATCGTCAACTAACAATAAGTCCCGAGTGGAATTGGCGGGACTAGGTTGACGATAGGAGCCCAACTATAATTGATATCGCATTGAATTAACTGAATTTATTCCGGGTTAGAGACTCACAAGACTTTTTACAATAAATCTTTGATAAATTGTACCGGCTTCAGAGCTATCACTTGAAACTTACTGTGGTTGCTAAACAAGTATGTAGAGCTAACTATTTTCCTCTCTTACAAAATGTTTAAGGTACCATATTTGAAATAATTAGAATGCTTTGCTTACCTTGAATATATTACTTATATTCTGTGTAAATATACTTGATGATAATCCTTGCGTCACTTCGTTGTTCCAAGATATGGCCTCCTCAACACTCGACGCTTCTAGGATGTATACTATTGGAGCAAAGCATTCGTTATGCACTAACGGGTTATCGTGTGATAGACCGGTTACAATAGTAGGCGTTACAAAATACCCTGGTTTGTCCAATACCTGAAAGTAGAGGTGAATTGCATTCTATAATGAAATATACAACAAGAGCATAATATAATTACTATACACATTGTCCAAAAAAAAATAAATCTCTAAAATTATTAATAACTCACCTTTCCTCCAAATTCAATTTTACCACCTGCTCTTACAACTCCATCGACAGTATTCTTAAAGTTATCCAACGATGTTTGGCTATGAAGAGGTCCTATCAGTGTACCTTCTTCCAAAGCATCACCGATTCTATCTAGCACTTGTGTGTAGGCTTTCTTGAGTCTGGTCAGAACTTCATTGTAAATCTAAAGAAATTATTTCGTATTTTTCATATTATGTTATATTAGCGAATGGCATTTATTAAATGTGTTGCTGTATAATATGTCTTTGTGGATATATGGTATTACACTTACTGACTTATGCAAAATCAATCTACGCGTTGTAGTGCACCTCTGTCCTGCTGTTCCAACGCAAGCGAAAACTGTAGCTTGTACGACCATGTTCAAGTCAGCGTCGTCCGATACTATAAGAGCGTTGTTTCCTCCTAGCTCGAGTAGATGTTTTCCAAAACGTTTTTGTACTTCAACACCTACCTGTAATTACCAAAAACTCAAAAAAAGAAAGTGCAATTTTATGTAAAAGAGCGAGTGTCATAAATTTTTTTGACACGAGTCCAAATGGGCGAGCTTTTTATGTTATTTGTTCTTTTTTATTTATTTAATATTAATGCCTAACTCTCTCTTTTTTGGCATAGGACTATTTTATTTAAACTTCTATCTCAATGCCTTTCTATCACGTCACCTCTTTGATCCCTTGCCACGGAATCCTTTTCCTTTCGCTCATATCTACAATTTTTCCGTTTCTTTCACACTCTTTTCGTAAGCCTACTATCTGGTGTTCTGCATGCATGCCCGAACCATCTAATTGTAAGTTAACCTCTATCAATTCAATTCATTCCAGTCTATAGGTTTCATTTCTGATTTTATCTCTTTTGTTTGGTTTTCAATTTTACGCAGGGAGTGCATTTTCATTTCATCCATTCTCATCTTATGTCTTTTGGTCAATATTAATATTCGCTACCATAAAGTATCATTGATCTTACTATTTTTTACCCCTGCCGTCTTTGTGTTCTTTGATATTTTTCTTCTGTTTAAAATATTCTTTATCATATTGCTATTATATTTTTCCAGCTTTTCTCATTCTTTCATGCTTTTCAATGTTGATGAGACCGCCTTGTTTTGGAAGAAAATGCCGTCTAGGGCTTGCATTATTAGAAAAGAAAAGTCAACGCCAGCTTTCAAGACAACGCCGGGATAGTGCAGTGTAAGAACATTAGTCTTCTGTAGCGGAAGTCGTCGGTTCGAATCTCCTTTGCGGCGAATGATTTTTATAAAGATCGGTCTCAGCAAAAATCGTCGGTACCTCTCTCGGTACACTTCAGTATTGAGGGTAAATCAACACTGCTGCCTTTCTACGGGGAGGATAGCCAGTAGCAAGCCATATACTTACACACGCAAACAACACACACTTACAAAAACCTAATGTGGCGTGATAAATTAGGCCTGACGACCGCAGTGTTAACTATCTGTATTAAATCAACAAAAATAACAACAGGCTTCAAGGTAGCCAAAGATACGGAAGGTCTGCTTTTGGGAGCATCTGCAGTTTACCGAATTCAAGTTTAATGATAGTTCACTACTCTAAAAAATCCCAGGGCACTAAATTATGCTAAATCTAATCTGCCTGTGTACTATAAATCCATGGTTGCTAATCAGATGGTTTACGGGTTATTTTAAATCTTGAGTTAAAACGTATCGTAAAAGATCCTTTTAAGATATTGCTTGTAATTGACAACGCTCTAATACTCAAAGAGGTCTAATTGGAATGTATCAGCAGATAAATGCTACGTTCTTCCAACGAATACAGCTTTAATACTGCTACCCATAGACCAAGGTGTTATCGCAGGCTTCCAATTTTGCTATTTTGGAGGAGGTTTGCTAAGGAAATCGAGGCCTTGAATAATAGCACAGTTAGCAGTAACGTAAATAAATTGACAAGGTTTTGTGCAAACGTTCACGATCGTGGAACGTGCCAAAACGGCCAAAGACGCCTTGGTGGAAGTCAAAGAAACAACCCTTACAGGTATTTACAAAGAGTTAGTTCCTCAATTTATTGATGCTTCTCAGGAATTTGATAATCAGAAGTAACATCAGATGTGTTTAAGATGGCAAGGGAATTACTCAGGAAAAGATTTAAAGCTGCTCACTATTACATATAATTTAACCAGTCTTTCTTTGAAAGAAAAAGGCCCTTAAAAAATCTACATTTTGCAATCATGTACAAATCCTAAGGGTTTGCTGGTAATTTTCTGACATAAGAGCGAAATAGGCTAAGTTAATATGCTTCACTGATGAAGACAACTTTTCTTTAAAATTCCAAGCAGCTATTCGCACAGATAGAGGTATGTTTGTGCCTTTGTACTATATTGGACTAATTAACGCATAAAAAGAAAAAAATATTTACCTGGTTACCAATTTTTGTACTACCAGTGAACGATAATAGCTTGATTCTTTTATCGGCTGCCATTGATTTGCCAATATCGGCGCCACCGCAGCACAAAGACGCTATCGCTCCCGGTAATTTGTTTCTCTCTAAGACTCCGGCAATTATTCTCGTTGTTGCAATCGACACCAAGGGCGTTGTTTCTGCGCTCTTCCACAAAACAGTATCCCCACATACCTAAATATTTTTCGGGGTGATAATGGCCTTGGAAAATGATTTTAACTTACCATAGCAATGGCACTGTTCCAACCGTACACCGCGATCGGGAAATTGAACGCCGATATTACACCGATCACTCCTAACGGATTCCACTGTTCTAGCAAGACGTGACCGGGTCTCTCCGATGGGAAAATGGAACCAGCCATGGATCTAGAAAGTCCCACGGCGTAATCGCAAACGTCCACGTATTCTTGGACTTCTCCAATACCCTCCGCTAGTATCTTGCCTGAAAGATGATATTCGGGAAATGTTGAAACAAAAACTTAGAGGTTAAGATCATTTCTGGGATGATATAACATTTGGTTTTGATCTTACCCATCTCCAATGAGATCAATTTTCCGAGAGGAACCAATTTATCTCTTAGAGCGTCTCCGATTTGACGAACGATCTCTCCTCTTTGTGGCGTTGGTAGGTCTGCCCATTGGTTCCATGCCTTTTCGGTGGCTTTAACGCAGGATTCGTAGTCTTGCGATGAGCCCTGCTTCACCTCTGCTATTATTTCACCGTTGCTGGGGCAGATTGTTTTAATGGACTGTGGAGATTGCACGATGAAGTTGATTATATTCACAATTACAAAAGAAAATCTTCAACTTATATATGGAGTCGTCAGAAGAGAATTTACTATGATAAACTTTAGTAAGACGAGTTTCTTCCAATGTTCACTTGAAGGTTCGAGTATTTATGGTATTTCTGTATGGATATTACATTGTATTACAGATATTAACGCCTTTATGTACCTGATACAAAAAATATGTGAAATTCCCTCACTGGTTAGTATAGGAATAAACAAAGTAACTTTATTATTATAATAGTAAACCAAGGAAATTTCTTCCTCAAAGTTGTAAATTATTATTTAATATTTCCTGTTAAAACACTTCGTAGACATTGAAATCATGTCTGTTTATTATTATTCACATTTATTACTTCAATAAAATGACACGCCTTTTCAAACTGTTTGAAATTTTATCTGCCCGAAAATGTTCTCAATAAAATTGCTATTATAATAACTCAATGTCAGATTACGATATCGGGTTATGTTAACAATATACAAAATGGATGAGCACATATGTATACAACATATTACACTCATGTATAGTTTGTTTGTGTTACTATTTATAGACATAGGCCGTCAGTAACTTCATCGTGTTTGTGTTGTTGTACCTATCCGCGATATACATGCAAAAATACACAGTTTGTTCAGTTGTATGATCAACGTGTTATCATCGTACAACAAATTATCTAATGTAATACGGTTCTTTGTAATATACTTACTGGGCCAGAACCTTTCCAGGATCCGTCGAAAACACCGGAATTTGTGGCACTCAAACCCAACTCTTTCAAGAAACCGTACCTCGAATTGTTCACTAGATATTCCGACGACATGGCGCGCGAAGATAAGATAACCTTACAAACGTTGTACAATTGCACCTGGAGTGTTTTCTTCAATAGTACGGATGACATTACATTCACTAATCGAACGGTCTGCTTTTTATGCTCTCGATTAGATACTGCCTGACAGAAAATGCGACGTCTCGTTATAGAATTGATTAAGAAGAATCATTGTTGACGAGATTGTAGAGTTATCAAAGACGCGTTGAGCAATTAAAGCATTAACAGTAGGTTTATCTTTAAACAAGGCTACACGTATTTTTCCATAACGTACGCGAATTCAAATGAAAGCAGAATTTTAATCATGCAAAGCGCATACAGTATTTCTGATTATATGTTAAATTTATTGAAATTGAAGTTTAATATACAGTAAAACTTTCTTTAGTGAACTTGCCGCTCTAGTGTCGAATTAATTCAAGGGACAATTTCTTCATAATAGAGTAAAATATTTATGCTTGATGCATACGAACAGCTCTTTCTTTTACAGAACTATTAGTTATTTTGCAATTGAAAAGAAAATCTCGTCCTTATTAGAGGGGCTAAGTTGGTTACAACCAAGCTTAGGCAGATATGCTAGGGAAAAATAAAAACACGCCCATAAATGTGCAGATATTTTATACAATACGTGTGACCATGAAATAATGCGCAAATATAAACTAGTATTTATATTAAACATTTTAGTTACATTAAGTAATAGTGTATAAGTTAAATTTAATAATTAGTTATAGATATAGATATATAAACTAAATAGTTCTGTAAATGTTTTTCAAAATTTTCGCTTAAGAGCTCATGCCTACTATATGAATACATATATTGCAATGTGTCAAATGCGACTTTTGGTTACTATATAACAGAATTAGACAAAGAATTTTGACAATATTACAATTGAATTCTAAATTCCTTAACTACACTTGTATTATGTATATGAAACAGGTATATACGCAGCTACTGCAGACTGCCCTCTCCACTTTTACGCATAGTGTCAACAACGCCTCTAGAAACTGCCTGGTTCGCCTGGTAGCTTGTATGAGTCCGTGATGTTAATTTGTCAAAACCTTACAAATCTCTCATTGCATTGTGTAGTGTTATGTGTGAGAATGTATTATGATTTTACTATATATTTAAAAATAAAAGCGCTTTTATCTATCCTTAAAAGTGTAGAGTCCTACATTACCGACTGAGAGGGGAGAGAGATAATGTATATGTATGCAACCACCAATACACATTAAAGAATAAAGCGAAATGAAAGTATACAAATCTAATTATAAAAGAATTACTAAAATACAAAAGATACTAGGGAGATCATAACAATACTTCTAAATGGATAAAAAGTTCTTTCTACATTACCTACTGTGTTGCACACATTTATTAGGTTCTATAATAAGGAATAAATAAAATTCTGGCGGTAACTTACATTCAACGTTACTATTAGCGCTGCTATTTTTTTTCTAATTGAGTTATGGATGCTGACACGGATGGAAAGAAGAATTTGTTAATCTTGCAAATTGCGTTATTGTCAATTCATTCGTTTTTCCAACTCTTTGGAGGCAATCAGATATGATTTTAGTAAAGATAGTATTCACATACTTTAATAACCCTATCGTAAGATTATTGTAATTGAATCCCTTAAGTCTAAAAGCTTTCATTATAAGGTACCTGTTTTAGCAGGTATCTGTTATGTCAACAATTTATTACCAGTTATTAGGATAAATCCTCTGTAATTCCAATATTATTGCAAAAACTTGAACAGTTGTTTTACCAGATATTTATTTAGTTTTCTGGATTTCATGAAACTTTTCGAAAAAATATGTAAATATATTTTACAATCTTAAACATTAACATTGTAAAATATGCATTTTGCATAAATGCCGTATCCTGGTTATAGCATTGGATAATTACCGTCTTTTATTTAAAGTGCTAAATTTGAGTATATTCTTAATTTAAAAATCAATGTGCGATAAAGAACTTTATTAGGTCTGGTGAGTCCAATAAGCAAAGAAAATATTCCACGAATAGTCACGCAGTAATCTAGCTGTCAAAAGGTGCCAGACGACGATGTGATATGTCCAAGAGAAATGATATAACCAGTTCAATTACTTCCAAATATACCGTAGAAGTTAGTAATTGTTCTTGATAATTCCTTCTTACACTGCAGAAAATTAGGAAAAATACCAAGCGCTGAAGATATGCTAAAAAGGGACTTGCTGTTTTGCGCGTCACAGATTAAACCGCAATGAAAGCAGGATTGACGAACTCGCAAAGGAAGAAGGTCATGAAGTTCTTCGATTATCACCTTACTACTGCTAGTTAAATCCCATTGAAATGGTATAGACACAAGTTAAGAACTGTATAAAAGTAAATACCTAATACCACATTTAAGCTCGAAGATATCGATGAACTAATTCGAATTGAACTGTAACAGTTGATAATTGGCAAAACTACATCAAACATGTAAGACATGTTGAAAGGGAAACGTGGATAGTGGATAATTTGCAAGATATCATTAAATAAATTAATTTAACAGATTCGTCATCATCTGAAGGTCAAACCGATTCATCGACTGACTAAGAAATTGACATAAGACATATGAGTGATATTCCTTTCTTAAATATTATTGTATTATATGAGTATTTGTATGATTCCCCAGCTACTTGTGATACAAAGGTAGAGAATATCATTTGTTAAATAATTAAATTTCTTTAAATTTAATGAATTCTATAATACACCAATTCCTAAATAAATGTTCGAAATGTAAAGCACGTTAAAGTTGAGTAATAATAAGTAAAATTATGGCCTCTTTCCCTGATTCTTAATTAAAAAAAGATATATGTTTTTTTTTTAGATATTACTGTTTTCCACAAATTTACTCCGAAAAATGTGCGAGATAACAATTATTAGTGCTTCAAGCTCCGCATACATTTTATTGACCAGACATTTATAGCTCTCTTTTCGTATCTAATGTCATATACTTAGACAATGTGCATTTTATCTGTCATAAACCCAAACAATGGAATGTAATAATGTACAGCTGATTCGACGATTTGGCAACCATGTATCGAATTTCCATAAGCTGTGTACTGTATTCGGAGGTTGAGACAATCTATACTACCAATTTTGATCATTTTAATTTCGGCTTACGAATTATTTTTGCTTCTAGGTTTTACGTGATGTGTAAGTTGATAGATTGTAGCTGTTGGTAAGTTATAAAGCTTTTATAACCGTTGGGGAAGGGTTCAAAAGTTACTTCATTTTCAACTCACTAGATAATAAATCATATTGTTGCGGGTTTGACGGCATCAAAAGCTCTGGAAACTCTCCACATCGCTACATATTGTCCGAACTTCGTCCACGTATTTCATAATGCCGTTCGCGCTCGCACGCCATCCGACTTAGAGCAACAACTATCCACTAACTTTCACGCGCGCTCCGATATCCCGTTTATCCTTCCCGATCCGATGGCACAGATAAAGCGGTCGAGTTTCCATTGTTATTCAGCGCGACGTCCGCAGGTTCCCAATGCTGGTAGTCAGTCACACGTTAATTTAACGGCGCTGATTCGGCGGCGATGGTGGTGACGGCTTTAGCGTCGGTGGTGGGGATTCCCATTCATCCTTTAAACAAAATCGCAAATTGTATCAAATATTTTGATTCCGATCCGCACGAGATAATAGTCGCGTCTCGTACGAACGAACACAGAACGCCCCAACGAATACGAAGAAGATGTGCCGAGGTCTCTTGATTACACTATTAAGTTTGTTGGTCAATATGACCGGAGTACTGTTGTCGCGAAACGTGTACGAAGACGAAGTTGTGGTAAGAATTCTCGGAGGTCCAAATGTGGCTCAAGTTTTGGCGGAGGAGATGGGTTATATATACAGGGGGCATGTGAGTAACATGTTTTATAATGTAAAAATTCCTATCGGTGTTTAGAGGTTATTTTTTTATTATATCAAATGACTTTTATATATATTTTATATATATATATATATATATATATATATAATCAAAAACCCTCTCTACCCTAAGGTTTAAGGTATCTATGGTAACATTAATTTTATTTAAAATGACTCGTGTGTACGAATTCTGTCCATACTTGCTTGTTCTTTGTTATTCTTGCTGCTTCTGTCCAATTCTTGTTTCGTTTCTTTAGTATCGATGCTATTTCATCGTTCCAGGTTTTCTTTGG
>JARFOC010000325.1:1787239-1819229 GCA_031763485.1 Osmoderma eremita | reverse complement strand
ATATTTAATTTTAATTATATTACGACTGTTATATTACAATGTAATATGATAACAATAATAATTAATAGTGTAATAATCACATATTTGAATAAATACAACACAAGGAAATATACTATTTTTCTTTTTATTTTTACCACTGCGATTGGGGAGTTTTCTAAATAAAATATGTGAGAATTGATTGGTTTCTTGTGCTGTGAGTAGATCAGCAGTAGATGTGAAAGGATTAAAGTTGGATGGAATCACTTTTTTGATTGGCTAACTTTATTTTTTTGACATCCACTCACAGCACAGTCAATTAATTAATTATCCAATAACTCAGCCGCAACGCAAATGTCCATAGTTAGATCTAATCTTCACATTTTTCGTCGAGTTTTGGGAATATGGTGGAAATGTAGCTGCAGGGGGTCCACCGGAACCAGCAAAACTTTCAAAGTGGTCTATGAGAAAATACGTTTGGGGGCCTCTGGTCTAGACAGAGGTTCAAATATAAATGGTGCAACATACTTTAAAATTTTGGCTGTGATCTTTGAGTGATGATCAGGAAATATGGCGGTCATATTTGGAAAAAGCATGCAAACGATCATCAACGACTCTTAACTTTGGTGCCGCTTGATTCTGCTCGTATTCAATTACCCTTCCTAGTATGTACGACATATGGCGAGGCCATTGGAACGACGCTCATGAGCGTTGATCCAATCGGGCGCCTAGCGTCGGAATCATGTCGGCAACCAGTTCGACGTCCCGCAACGGCCGGTATAGCGTGCGTAATGCTAGCGTCGTTGCGAAAACGCGCGCCACGTGCCTCGACGCGCGCCCGACCGTCGGGACGGCGCGCCGCGACGCCTCCATCGAAGCCAAAGCGCGAAAACGGACGCCGACTATCAGGGAAACAGTAGGCGGATCCGATGTTTCGTAATACGGCTCCTGATATCGAACGGGGCACGCGCGCAACCCCTAAAAATAGATCATGAACGGATATTGCACTCCATATGTCGCATTTCACCTAGGAGCGCGACACCCCCCCAAGCGCGAACGCCCGAATTTAATTATAAATCGATGAGGGACAGGCGCGCGTGCCGGCTTGCGCTGCCGCGCTCTCGCGTGTTGCGAAGAGGAAAGGAATAATAGGAAGCAGTGTGGGTATCTCTGTCTATCGAAAAGTGCACGTGCTAGTGACATGTGTATTTGTATGTGCTGAGCAGATGTAATAAGGTTACATAAGGGGGCACACGGTATAGGTGAGTGGTGTTTGAAAAGACAAACTTAAATCGTAATTGTACCAGCATGTGAAAAAACACTAGCAAAGAGTCAGTTGGTAAATGGTAGATATTCCACATTCAAGCTAACGTTGTTTTTAAAACGAATTAAACTTACAATTATACAAGCAAAGGTCTAACTGTCGGAACAATAATCAAAGCGCAACAAAATGAAACAATTCATTAACTTATAACCAATTCCCATTTACAAATTCACTTACAGTCTATAGTTCAAAATCGCACAATAACTGGGGCAAACAAAATATATCAAATTTTTTTTTATTAATATTAAAACAAATTCAGCATGTTGATTTAACAAAAATGTTGTTTGATATAAATAAATTTTAGTCAGTTAAATAAAGAATTTGAATTATATACAGACGGTCTTATAAAAAAAAAAACGAGTCAAAAAAGAAATACATTGCGGTGCTACAATGTGATAACATAGTAAATCAAGTTTTCTGAAAAAAAAAACAACTGTCTCACGATCTATCAAGTTGATTTTCTTTTTTTAAAATGAACGAACAGCGTATAGATATGCTTCTAGTTTATTTTGAATGCGGTGATAATACTTATCCAGCTGCAAAACTTTATTCACAGTGATATCCAAACAGAGGTCGTCCAAGCCGATCAAAATTTCAATGACTAGTGAACAATTTACGGATATATGGCGCTTCCAAAAAGCCAAAAATATTGCAGCGTCAATATCGGGATGAAAATCTACGACACAACGCACTCCTAAGTGTCCAGATAAGGCACTGGCCTTCCAGCAGAGAGATTGCTGCTAATTTAGGAACTTCCAAGGATACCGTGCAGTAAATTTTGAAAAAGGAGAAAGTCATTTTGCGTGGAATATGCACAATTCATGCAATAAGGGTAGTGATCTTGAACGCCGGACGACATTCTGTCGTTTCTTTTTAGATAAAATTTAAGAAGACCTATCCTTCTACCAAAGAATTTTATGGTCAGATGAGTGTGGTTTTTTCAACCGATCAACATTCAACCGGGACAATCATCGTTATTGGGCGTAGGAAAATACGCATATAACGGTGGAAGATCATTTTCAGCACATATTTTCTGTAAATGTCTGTTGCGGCATTTCACACAAAAAACTCATTGGGCCTATTTTTATTGGTGGTAAACTAGACCAGCATAAATACCACGGAATTCTGCGCGAAGATTTGGAAAATTTTCTGAGTGAGATGAGTTTCGGAATCTGATATTTCAGCAGGATGGTGCTACCCCTCATAATGCCCTTCTGAATAGGGTGTATTTAGCCAGAAGATTTGGCGATTCTTGGATTCGGACATATGGACCCATTCCTTGGCCGACACGTTCCCCAGACATTACTCCAATGGACACTTTCCTTTGGGGATATCTTCAAGATCAAGCTCATGTAACGCCTCCAGAAGATGAGATTCAGTTAAGAAATAAAATTACTGTAGCTAATGTTATCCAATGCAACATATGGGGTTATGCAAAGATGGCGGCAGTGCTTAGCACAAAATGGAACACAATTTGAGCACAGAAGATAATATATAATTTTTTACCTTTTTTTTGTTTCATTTTGTTTTCTTAGGTTCTAAATAAACAGTATCTTTCACAATATATTCGTCATTATGAAGAATAAGCCAGAATAAATTATCTTGGCCTTTAGTTTTAAACAATGTGAGACTTACCTATTTCTTTAATTGCAGGTACATGGCTTTCCGGACACATACCTTCTAACACCTCTGGATCAAGAATATTTGTCTCACAAGAAACGTGGTGTGGATGTAACCAAAAGACTGGTTCAAGATGCCAGGGTATGTATGCATATCGACTGTGTCGATTTGTTTACATCTATTAAACGCATTTATTCGTCAGGTTTTGTGGGCGGAACCTCAAGAAATAAAGCAGAGGCAAAAACGCGACTTCAGGGACGATATAATCGAACCACCATTGGTAAGGATAGCACGCCTAAGTGATGATAGTAAATTTCTGAAGAAACCTTTCAAACCGAAAGTGAATAGACTCTTCAACGACGAGCTATGGACGCAGGAATGGTATTTGGTGAGGAGAATGATTTAAATATGATACATCAAAATTAGTTTTTCTTAATTTCATCTTAATTTGGTACTTCACTGTAATATTTTTGATTTACAATTAATATCACTTAGATCTTTATGGATCTACGTTTACATATTTTAGAGTCGGTCTTTAAATCTAATTATTAATGTTTGGTTTCAGCAAGATACAAGAACACGTCCAGATTTACCCAAACTCGATTTGAATGTGCTGTCCTTATACAGGGCGGGCATTACCGGCAAAGGAGTTCGTGTCAGTATCTTGGATGATGGTATAGAACATATTCATGATGACTTAAAGGACAATTACGTGAGTGAAATAATTGTCAAAGCCAGTAATGTGTGCGCTGTTATTAAATCAACGTTAAGAGAACTATTCGGCAGTATTATGTACCAGTAGGTGCACTTGATAAAGATTTTATTATCACTCCTCTTGCTATTTCTAAGCGTTTTAGAGATATATGTGCCAAAATGTGAACCAAATTGCTTTCATTAAAACAAATTCATGGATTAAAATGTAAACAACTGCTAGTTTTGTGTTCAAATATCTCTATATATTTGTCTTCGCACGCTGATTGCATCCAATCGTTGCTATGAAGTTATAAGACACAGGTCAAGCCTCCATAATAACGATTGAGATGGTGGGACGCATCAGTGATGGAAAAGGGTTAGAATTCGGAAGTACGCTGACGTCTATCACCCTTTATTGCGAATGAATTGGAGAAGTTTTTAGCTGTATGCCTTGAACTTTGTGCCTACTCGATTTTGGTTTATACACCGCTTTGGAGGAATATCCAGCTAATTAATTGTGTTTCCAGGATCCCGATATAAGCTGGGATTGTAACGAAGATGACAACGATCCGTTGCCTAGATATGAACCCACTCGCCAGAATAGTCATGGAACCAGATGTGCTGGTGAGGTTGCTATGAAAGCTAACAATAAGAAATGTGGTGTGGGCATTGCCTACAACGCTCGAATAGGAGGTACGTTACGTGCCAATGATTAAAACACTTGTTCATCCTCTAATATTCTAATCTAACCCCCAATTCTAGGTGTGAAAATCTTGGATGGTCTTGTCAACGATAGAATTGAAGGGACTGCTTTAGGCTACTCTCAACATTTGGTTGATATCTACAGTGCTTCTTGGGGTCCCAACGATGATGGACAAACTGTCGATGGGCCGGGACGTTTAGCCAAAGAAGCAATGGATAGAGGAGTCAGAGAAGTAAGTACTAATTTGGTAGCCAAACATTGTGTTCATAAAGTTTCTATAGGGTGCATAAATTTAGGAAAAATATTTTGAGGATGGTTGAACCTCTAATTCTTTGGCTAATGTAAAAATTAAATTGCTGAGTGAAATAAGAAGTTTGCTCATTTGGTATGAACCCTTTTGGGGTTTCTGTATCGCAGAAGTTATTAATCACTGCATATTTCAAATCTGCACTAACAGAAATCGTTACTGAGTAAATTTTTTTAGGGTCGTAACGGCAAGGGTTCAATATACGTTTGGGCGTCCGGAAATGGTGGAGGTTTCGGTGACAATTGCAACTGCGACGGTTACTTAGCCAGTCCGTACACAATTTCCATAGGTAGTGCTTCGCAAAAGGGCGAATTTCCTTGGTACGGTGAAGCATGCGCATCAACCTTAGCCGTGACCTATTCTTCAGGAGCCTATCAAGACCAGATGATTGTAATTCTAACAAGTCATTTACTTGCTTCTATCTATTCTAAATAATTCCTCGATTTTCAGGCCACAACTGATCTACACAACGAATGCACAATCAAACACACGGGAACTTCTGCTTCTGCACCTTTAGCCGCCGGAATAATAGCTCTCGCGTTAGAAGTGAAGTAAATACTTTTTTTTTATTTCTTCCTGGAAACTCCTTAAATATATGCTGTGATATTTTAGCCCTAGTTTGTCATGGAGGGATGTGCAGCATCTAATCGTTTGGACTTCAGAATTAGCACCTGTAGCCGAAAATCCAGGTTGGCAACTGAATGCGGCTGGGTTGTGGTTTAATACGAGGTTTGGGTTCGGCTTAATGAACGCTCTAGGTTTCGTTAAGGCTTCTGCGAATTGGACTACCGTACCTGTGCGGTCAACTTGTTCAGTAAATGCTGCTAAGCCGTAAGTAAGAGTAGCATTGAAGAAATAAATTTATTACTACGTAGTCATTGGTGCAAAATGCTTTAAACATCTTAGTTTATTGTTGGATACAACCTCGGAAATAGTTGAGGACAGCTATATTAATTTTGATGTTGGATGTGTTATGATTGATCCAAGAGTTTGAATCTAAATGGCAATTTTATTGTGCAAGTGGTTGCTTTCACATAGATAAATTTATCCTGTTTACCATAATCAAATTCCAATATGCATCGAAATTTGCTACTATTGTATTTTATAGCTACTATTTTCTTCAATCCTCGTAATATCTGCGCGACGTCTTCCGTATTTAATATAGAAAACTTTGGCGGCAACCGGTCGCCCATTAGATACTGTTTCTAGTTGGTAATAGTTGCAAAAGGTTCAACCAAGGTATTTGGGATTATTAAAACATATAGCTAGAGAAGGCATTACAGAGTAATGTTCAGCCATTATTATTGGATGGTGGTACCATGTTCTACAGGAAAATAGGAAAGTGTAAGAAGGACAAATTAACAATAATCATGGCTACAAGATAGATAAATAAATTCAGGAGGTATTAAGCATCAACGCCCCAGCTTTAGGTGTGATTCTTTACAATACTTTACTTACTCGCTGCTATTTCGTCAAGGCCTATGTTCTACGATCCCTACTTTGGTTGTGCACTACATAGATATGATCTGATATCACTTGCTCTGAAGACACTGGGTTTTATTATACGTATTAGCAATTTATTTCAAGTAGATGCAATTGCAGTTATATACCTTTTGTATTTATAAGCCGGTTATTGGAACTGTACCATTGTTTTTGTTGTTTAAAGTGCCAATACCAGTATAGTATCAGAGACGCCATTTACACTGACCATCGATGCATCACCGTGCCGAAATCAAGTAAACTATTTGGAGCACGTCGAAGTCATATTCAATATCCAATATCCGGTTCGAGGGGCTTTGGAAATCTATTTGATTTCGCCAGGAGGTAAGATTATGAAAGAAAGAATAGATATATTCAACGGAATTAAATTAATGAATATAGTTTATACATTCCAATTTACCATAGATTCTATCAAGCAATGAGCAATTTTGTAAAGAAGAATATAAAAATGGTCTTGAAATCATATATACTGCTATAAATATACTAATTGTAAGTTATATAGGAAATACAGAGTAGGTGATAGAATTTGTTAATTCTTTTACGCATATTATGTAAGCAGACAAATGTTTCAGCCCTATTTCCTGTATTACTTGCAATTAGTTCAATTAAGTATCTCAATAATAGAAATGTATTAAATTGCTTGTTTTCTCTGAAAGGAACTAAAGTGCAGATATTGGGAACGCGGAAATTAGATAAGTCCGATCAAGGTTTCAAAAATTGGGCTTTCATGTCGGTGATGACGTGGGGAGAACCCGGATACGGAATCTGGTCATTAATAATTCAGGATAAGGTAGGTTTCTGTTCCGTATCTCATGTATATTTAACTATGAGACACCATTAATAACACTGTACAATAGAGAAATGGATTCTAGTTTTCCTTATAATAATAATAATATATTTATTCAGTATGCCAATCTAACATTGGCTTGAATCGTCATATAAACACATAAATATATAAAATAAGTATATAACAACGTCATTTACAACACATAATGTATCACAAAAACAAACACAAAATCTATTCATTTACATATTCGTTGATGGTATAGAATGCCTTCCCAAATAACATCTGTTTTACGGGCTGTTTGAAAATTTTAGAGCAACCAATTGAGACATACCTCGCCCGGAAGACTATTATGTCGTTTTAAGCTCATTAATGCCGGCGATTTATTCGTTAATGTTAATCTGTGTTGTGGAATTCATAAAATTTATATGTCTGGTCTTGTGCGAATGCATTTCCCTACACGATTCAAAATCATGTATGTCTTCCTTAATGTATGTCAATGCTTTATAACTAATAATGCAGGGAAAGGTTAATATGTTTTTATTTTTAAATGTTTCTCTACAACTTCCTCTATAAGGTAGATTAAAAATTAATCGTATAAAACGTTTCTGTAGAATAAAGACTTTTTCCCAGTTTGTGACTACACCTCAGATAATGACATTGTAGGAAAGCAGAGTACACCAATGAATAATAAACATTTACTAGGTCTTGCTGTTTTAGGACATTTTTTCATTGTAACATTACATAATAGGTTTTGTCTAGTTTTTTACATACACTATCTAGTTGACCGGCCCAACTGAGTTTTGTATCTAATATTACACCTAATACAGATGCATTATCGGTGCAGTTTTTGTTTATATTTATAATATAAAAATTAATAATTTTTGTTTTTGATCATTTAAAATAAGTCTATTTTTACTACACCAACCAGTCAGTTCTTCAACTGTTCTTTCAATTTTGTAATTAATATCATCTAATGTTGTGGCCTTCACAATTACAGAAATATCGTCAGTAAATAAAATAGGGAGCCCTCAAGTTACTCTTTCGGGCAGATCATTGATGTGTAATAAGGATAGCAATGGACCTAAAACTGAGCCTTGCGAAACACCCACATCAATTTCAAATTCAGGCGACCTTTCATTTCCCAATTTAACCACTAGTTTTCTGCATTCTAAAAACGACAATAACCAATCTAATGGAAGCTCTCTAAACCCCATAGCATATAGTTTCATCGCCAAAACATTATTATCTACACAATCGAACGCGCATGTTAAATCAAAGAAGATGCCAGCTGCATAATTATTTAAATCTAAATCAGTGTAAATACGCTACAAACTATGAAAGAGCGCAGTCTCAGTTGACTTTTGTTTTACGAATCCATGCTGGCTCGGGTGCAATATTCTCTGTTTATCAAGAAAGTCAGCTATCTGATTAGAGACAATTTTCTCAATGAGTTTTGAAAAAAGCTTAGTATAGAAACAGGTCTATAATTTTTAATGTTAGAGGAATCATATCTTTTGTACCCGGATATAAACGAAGCAGTTTTTAGTTCTGATGGAAATTTTCCTGCTTCAAAAGATTTATTAATTACGTGAGATAAAATATCTGAAATATCCAAGCTAATTATATGTTGAGCACAAAAAATTAGTAACAAAATATTTCAAAAACATGAATCAAAAAAATTGATTTTGTGATCTACATATTAATGATTTTTAGAAAAAGAAATTCGCACTCGATGTTCTTCGGTGGCTTATGCCAGCAGTTTTTACTCGAAATTGTTAAAAACAAACTTTTAAGGGGTGACGATATTTTAAACACATAACGGTTATCTGAAAAATATGGCAGCTGTTTTGAGGCCTATATAAAGATCTTTAAAAAAACTAGGTTCGAACTTGGAAATTTGTTTACAGATTAGTACGTCTACAAATGTGGGATCGGTGGGTGATATTCGCCTGATTCTACACGGCACTAAGGATTTACCAGAGCACATGCGTTACGGACCCCGGACATACAATCATAATTACAACAGAGTGCACAACAGACTCAACGTCTTAAAGAACGGGGATTACGACCTCGATAACGACATGAACCAACGGAAGTATGGCCAGAGTCAATTCGATCAGGTTGAGGATCAGTCAGTGAATAACTTGGATTTCATGGACAACGATTACTGGGATACCAATCTTTATTATAACGATGCCTTTTAGATGTGATTACGGCGAATAAATAAAGAGCCAATTGAAATAAATATGAAGTTTTATTGTGTTTGTTATTGAATTTGTTTGTTGTCGGTTATATATCTTTAAAATATGTATAATGACACTTTTTTGAACTTGAGCATACGTAGTGTGTGTTATAACTTGCCTACTTTCATATTGTATCCAAGAGTTTTTTCATGTTTTTGTGTGAAGCACGCATTTATATAAATAAAAATATACATGTTCGTTTGTAAAAATCTAGGACCTCCCAAATTTCTTCACCGATTGCTTTGAAATGCAACACAATGACACAGTGTTGCATTATAATGCTACCCTAGTTTTTATGCCTACAGGGGGGGGGGGGGAGGTATAGGGGAGTGGGGAAGGAAAGGAGTGACAGATAAAAACATGCAAATTCAAATACGCGCGTGTTTTTGTATATAGATGTCACCTGTGATAGGTAAACATGCTTTTCTTTCTTTCTGTGCAAGTACACTCGGGAATGAATACATTTTTTTTAGGTTTAAACCACGGTAGAAATAATACGGTATGCTAAGTTTGGATCTCAAATTCGTCAAGGCCGGTCAGATAACGACAGTGCTCCGCACTGACGTCATCAAATTAAAAGCAGTCAATCACAGTCATACTCCTCTGGTACACGGTAGTGCATGGTCGCCTAGCCATGTTTGTTTATTTATGTTTTGCTTATGCTATTGCAAATTACATTGTGTTGTGATTATACTCTAAATGGTAGGATAATGTTTTGTTATGAGATGGCTGAATAAAAGTCTTATTAAATGCATGTATTACATTATTTTTCTCCCAAAAAAATGCATTTCATTTTAATTATAACAACTTTCGCATCAATTTGTTAGAAGATGTAACAAGAAATCAAACAGCCTCACCAAAAACTTTTAAAATCTTAAATTTTTTGTTCCCATAGATTCCTATCAGTTGCTCAGTATTCCTTGCTGAATACATTTCTTCTATGGTTTGTATTGTATTCAACTGGACTTTGTGGCATTCCACGGACATTACTACTGACTGATAGGTTATGATATGCAAATATGTAATGCCCAGCTATGTTTGATGTAATTTAATGACACTCTAATGGGGTCAATTAATCTTAATGGATGATGGTAAACACAATATAGCAGAACAATTCTTAAAAAAAAACCACGGTTTTGTTTTTAATATTTATTTTAACAAAAATAATTATATGGCAAGGTAGATAGAGAGTATGAATTCCTATAGATTATTGTAAATGTTATGATTATTTATTAACAACGTAGCTAAAAAAGTTCGTATAATACAGCAGCCGAGGGTTCACAAAATTGGTAAAATTGGTCAAATATTATCTATATTTGTATATATTTGTATTATGTAAATATAGAAATCTATAAGTTATTATAAATACGTATGTACTCTTGAGGTGTTGAATTTGTAATAACTTTAATCTAGAATTATGTATAATAAATATAATTTGGCTAAAATACCGTTATAAATAGATTTAGATTTCGTAGGCAGAAGAGGTAAATACTCTCAAATTTAGACTTTCAGATATGTTTTACGTCATAAGACTTTAATCTGTAGTGGTCGCGGGTGAAGGCTTCAAGTTAGGTTGCAGTGACCGCAGCTCTGTCTCCTACCCTTTCTTCGCTCTTCATTCTCCTGGTCTATTTTTCTTCGCAAGGTGTCTAAAACCATTAAATTAATCATAAGGCCTTATAAATATTGCAAGAATATAAAAATGTGCAATGGCAAATTTGAGGTTTTCATGGCTAAATATACTTCATGTGTGGATATATAAACGAAGAACTATGGTATAGATAGAGGATGTTAAAAAACTTTGAAGCGGGATAGTGTGGCCCAAGCTATACAGAGAAATCTTAATTAACATGGATCCGCAGAGATCCGGAGATACTAAAGACTATTCCGCTTTATAGACTTGATCTCGTTTTTCATTGGCAAAAACTTGCATTTTCTTATCGCAGTCGATAGATCTTCCGTTCTTCATACTATCCCTCCTCAAAGTTTGTGACACAATCTTTTAACAGGATGTCTAGTTCAATTAACATAGATAACATCATATCCCGTATAGATGATCCAACTTGATCTACTTTTCTTTTGCAAACATACATCTGCAGATAGTTAAAAGTGTAGTTAAAAGACAGTAAAAATATCAGGTATTGTAACAATTTACAACAATATTCGGCCAATACTTTGCTAGTTTTAACTAACTAGCAAAGAAAAATTAAAACAAAGAAAAGAATTAATCATTTATTACCTGCGATATTTCTTTTGCCAACAGCAGTCAAGCTTTCATATAACTCTTTTACGGGATTCACGTCAGGAGCAAGACCATGCGCCCAGATCAACATAATTCGGAAGCCATGCTCTTTGTAACTAGATGGACCTACATAGATATAGATAGATGTAGATATTTTATTCATACTCTCGACTACAAAAGTAATATGGGACTAGTCAATTATTAATGTTAAGGGCATAGAATAACAAATATTAAAAAAAAATAGAAAATAATTTCTAAAATAACAACCAAAAAATATCATAATAATAAAATCCTATTGATCATCAAAAAATTCAGTCAAGGAGTAGTAACATTTTTGGAGTAGTAATTGTTTTATTTCGATTTAAAATTCCTTTTGAGATCTAATATTTTTATCATTGTTATATGCATATAACAATAGTTGCATTATATAAATACATGGCAGCAGCAATAATCTCATTGAAGTGAAGTACTGTTTACAACTGGTTCTGCAATCCACTGCATTCATCGTGCACATAGCACGTTTTTGAATATTAAAAACTCTATCTGAATCAAGCGATGAGCCCCGTGCAATAGTTGCATAAGATATTATTGAATGAAAACGTCTAAAGTAATACATTAAAGGTATATCAGGACTAACTTCCCCTTTGAGCCTTCTGAGCACGTAACAAATTGAACTCAGTCTTTTCCACATGTTCACTCCATCTGCATTTGTAGTCAATTGTTATTCCTAAAAATTTTACATATCAACCTGTTATACTTTTTCCATTATATTTAATTAAATTTGATGTTACTCTTCACGTGTGTCTGCTTTGAATTCGATGAATGCAGTCTTATTTATATTTATAACCGATTCATTTTGATCCAGGTATTCGCCCATTGAAAATAAGCTATTATTTGCTTGTCATAAGTGGGAAATACGGAATGTCGTTAATTCTAAACAAATTTACTATATTCCAAATGTGCTCTTTAAGTTTCTGAAAGGTTCTTTCTAACATTTCATTCACTATTGCTCGGGTTTTTGGTGTAGTACTTCAATCATTTTGTACAAATCTAGATAAACTTATTGATGATAGTACTAACGGCACAAGGAGCCATAGGCAGTTATGTGTGATGATATATGCATAATCTACGCACGACAAAACAGTAACAACGAAGACACCTAAGAAGATGACGATCAACCAGAACAAGAATCTCCACCCGAAGAGAACATAGAAGAACTGAACAACCGAAAAGCTCCCAGACCTGACAACATCCAACCAGCATATAATTTGACCACATGGTTTGAAATTGGAAAAGGTTTTGACGACCCTATTTCAGAGATTGTTTTGATTTGAGGAATTCCAGAAGAATCTTTATTCTTGATCAGCGGATGCTGCGTGATTCTTTTGATGTTTTGTCCTTACAAAACATCACGCCGTCTATCTATAATATAAGAACGATCCTGAAAATTGCAGAATAATAACTCTACTGATCAACAGAATAAGCAAGTTGTTATCAATAATTCTCATCACAAAAATTACAACCTGAGCCAGAACGAGTGAGGAATAACTAGGATTCAGGCAACATAGATCTATGTTGATGGAATATTTATACTACGACGATTACAAAACACGTCAGAGTTTAGAGTTCAATAAGCCTCCATTCCCTTACTTCGTGGATATCAAAATCGTTTTCAAGATCCATTATCCACTATCCACATCTCAAATACGTATTTGATGGAGTTCAAGTAATACATCTTTAAAAATATTCCAAAGAAACGATAATAGACACAATTATATCATAGTAGTTGGGCAGCTCAGCAAAAACAATAAATATATGAAGCACCGGCAAGGTCCAATGGAAGAACTGTCAATTTGGAACACGTCAAGGTGTGGGTCCAAACCTCTTCAATCTAGTCATATTAGTGGCTGAGCATAGGGGCGATCTGGAGCAGCAACTAAATCGATTCCAAGCAACAAGAAAGGCCAATGTGTTAATATCAATAAAAAAGACCGAGTGTATGGTCACAGCAAAAGAACCTATCAGATTCAAATTACTCGTTAACGACCATCCTTCGAAACAAGACATGCGCTGCACATATTTGGGAGTTGAAATATCTTGCTAGAAAAACCTACGTCAAGAGGTATTGACTCAGGCCAACAAAGTATCAAGAATATCCGGTCGCTTGAGAGATATAATATGGAAAAATAAATATGCGGCTATGGAAAACAAGGTTCGACTCTATATAGCCGTGGTGAGACCTTTACTAACGTATGTTGCGGAGACTCCAGGTGATACACTGGGAATACGGAAAAAAATAAGGATAAAGGGCGTGGATCGATTTGTGGAATCAAAACGCTGTTACTGGACGGATTACTACATAAATAGGATGGAGGACGATTTATGAACAAATGATGCCGACACAAACACAAAGAGACAATCCGACCGGCCATTAATAGATGACATGAAATTTGGACATCCACTACTCAAGAGGATGGATAAATAAAGAAAAATGAGAACAAGACAGTTTTAAAATGAAAATAAGAAGCTTAGTTTTAAAACTAAATAACGTCATTATATAAATACATTTCTTCTATATTTTTTTATGTAGATATGTTTTTGACGGACGAATTAACTTTGAGACCTAGATAGAAAACGTGCATGAGGACGGATCAATTATAGTTGGTCAAGCGGCATTACTTCAGCATATCAATTTAAAAACCAAATTTCGGGAATATTTAGGTGTGGCCAGGTTTTTCGTGTAGCAGTTTAGTAACGACCTTCAACTATAACCCTAATTGCAACGTTCATACCATACCGTTTAGAAGAATCTGTATGAAACAAGTGTATTTATTACCAACAGAAATATATGCTATCGGTAATTGCTACAACGATATAGATTTTGCAACAACAATTCTGATTTCTTTACTTTCTTGAAATGGTGTGTTGAAACTATTTGCTTTCCGCCAACTGTTTTACTACTTACAAATAACTGCTATATTTCCCATCAAGATTTGGGATACATTGATCATTACTAAGAGAAATAGAAACTAATCGTATAAAATTAAGATTTCAGGAATAAACAACAGTCTAATTAAATACGACAATAGGGGAATTACCTATTAATTAGTAGAAGTATTTAACAGTAACCGAATAATAGAGAAAAAAACTTTTTCCCTGTAAAAATGCTGTTTGAAAAATAATGCAGTGTAAGCGGACAATATTTCTAAAGATCCGGAAATTTCAAACTTTTAGCCACAAATCGGAAATGGTGTCAGATTGCAAAATTTTCACTTTACCGTTAAACAAGACGTGAAGGGAAAATATATGTTACCTGTCTACTTTTCTGCCTTTTTAGATAAAAAAAATTTCTATTTCTACAAATTGAATCTGACGTGTTACTTTATCGGGAACAGGAACATTTTACCGGTATATTGATGTTCCACGGCTCTTATCTGCTCCTCCGTGAAGGCCCAATGGTGTGCTAGTTTCTTCCATTCGCTAGGACCGAGTTGCTTGTACGCCAATTTGTATAGCACCTCTCTAAATCGCTCGCTCTCTTTCCCTTTGACTTCGTCCTTGCTGTTTTTCCACCTCCTTCTAGCGGTATTGAGTACCGGCTTTAAACTGTTGTCCTTCTTATTGGGATTGTTTGAATCATCCTGGAATATCGGACATAAACTTAGGAGAGGCCTTGACCACAGAAACGAATAAAAAATGTTCCTGCTTATTTTGTCAGCAAGATTTACATATTATTTTCAGCTAAATCCTAAATGGTACAATTGAAGAAAAATTAAAGAAAAAAAAACATTTGTAAGCGACATATCACATTTTCGCCAAATGAAAAGGTTAATTTCAGAGACAGAAAGTGATGAAACAAGATTGTGTAAAGTCATACCTTTGGCGTAAACCAGGGGTTACTCGACCAATAGAGGGCTCTGAGTGTAGAATTATAGAACTCTATATAAAGTATTTTAAATTTATATTACAATTCCCTTAGTTGTTAGTAGTTTTTTTGATTTTTACTTATTGTTTAATCATTATCGTTATTATTATTATTGCGTATTTCGCCTGTACTGACGTGTCCCGAATTAATTATTACTTTGTTAACGCAGGTCCAGATTCTTCGCCAGGTACCTGGCGACTGTACTTTTTAGTGTAATTATATTCCTAATTGCTATATTTTTGTTGAGTAGGGTAGATTAATGTTAGAGCGAATTGGTTTCCTTCAGAGCGTTTAGTCTGTAAGTTGCTATTATAGAAGTCAGTACGTGAATAAAATTATTGTTAAAGTTGGTTGGTGAGTTATTGTGTTTGAAAAATAAGTAGATTTAACAATTTTGTACGGCAGGAGTAATCCGAACAGTGTGTTTATTGCAATAAAGGACCATTATTATTATTATTATTATTATTCCGTCTGGTAAGCAAAAAGATTAATTACAATTGTAATTGTAACTTTCAGGAATACGTTAATCGAAAGCGTCAATGCGTGGTTTTTGGGAAACTTTTGCGCTCACTTTCAGTACAAAATTATATTAGGAAATAGAACATGTGCTACTTAAAAATCTCCCACATGAACATACTTCACATACAACCAAAAAAATGCCATTATAGGCCGATGGTCTATTGTTCACTTGATTGTTTTTTGGTATTTTTGTTGTTCCCATGTTATATACTACAAAATTCATTTTCATCGGACTGCTAGAGGAAATGCCGGCTTTCAAGGGAAATCCAATTAGGCGCAATAGCCGCCCGGAGTAAACAAGCCTCCCTTATGAGCATTCAATCGCTTTTGTGTCTTACCTGAGTCGGATAGTCGAGCCTGGCCGTCTTAATTATCATATCAACGATGGCGGTAAAGCTGCCCCTCGCGGCTATGTAGAGAGGGGTCCGCCCTCCCTGTTCCCTTTGTTCGATGTTTGCCCCGGCCGCCAAAAGAATTTTGCATATTTCCGAGTGACCCATTTCGGCGGCTATGTGGATTGGTGATTGTAGCCTCTGAAAATTCGAAAAACTGATTAAATGAGCACAGCTGATTAACATTGAAATAGATTAAATTGTGTGGCATACGTGCTAATGACCCTAGTGATATATTTCGTTGGAGTAATTATGCAAGTTTGAATATATTACATTATTAGAAAATCAGTACAGCAGCCATTTGAAAAATAAGTTACTGTTGCATCTAACAAAGGTAAAAATGCTAAACCTAGAGTTATATGAAATAAAACTCCATGATTAATACTCATTTAACTCTACACTGTTCAAATATAGACACATCCATAGGATATTTCGCGTCCACTGTACAAACACATGTATAATTACTACTTTGTTATTAGTACTTATGTTTTTACTGCTAGTATTACAAGTTGATATTAATGATTTTGCTTCTCTTGCGGAACTGTACACATAAGTACCTTCCCAAATGTTTGTAAATGATGCAATTTCCTCCAAGATTGAAATCGCGTACAATGGTATTCCTGTATTAGTTTGGAATTATTCTGGTATACAACTTACCCCATTCAAACTGTTATAATCTGCTCCTTTACTTATAATTGTATCTACAGTCTCCACTTCGTTGGCCTGGCAGGCTAAATGTAGAGGAGTGTTCCCAGTCTAGAGACAAAGTAGTACAAATATATTAAAACAATACCACTTTGATGTAAAGACGCGATAATAAATTTGTAATTCAGTTTTTGCCGTTTCTTACCATCAACGATTTTTCTTGCAACCATAAAATGGTAAATTTTTCTTACCTTATTTTGTTTATTGACGTGAGCTCCGTGTTGCAGCAGGAAGTCTAGGATACCTTTACTTCCTAAACTGCAAGCAATGTGCAGAGCAGTGGACCCTTTCTAGAAAGAAAAAGATATAGGGTTGACGTAGGTAATTACAATCTGAAAGTATTAAGGCACGTTTCAAATATAGCATCTTTTTCTTTATCAACTTGGTAGTTCCGCATATTACAACAATGTAAGAGGGACAATCGCTGGGAGGGGATCCGTGCAGTTCAAAATCATATCACGTGGCACAAAAATCCGGATTTATAATACAGTTCTGCTTGCATTGGTATTATATGCTAGCGAAGTATGGTTCCTAAGTCAAAAATCCAAAAGAAACTTAAAAGATGGGAGAGGTTTTTGGCGGGTGTCACGGTACACAAAGGAATTGGAGAATAATAAGGAGGTGATGGTTATGTTCAACCAACTCAAAAAATACAAGGTCAAAGGGTACAGCGGCTGGGACATATTTGGGGAATGGACAACCACAGGCACGTTAAGAAATCTCTCCTCATGGGACATGGCGGCAAGAAGAAAAGGGGCATGCCCAAACAGAAGTGGGCCGAGAAGGTGAGGGAAGATCTAATGCAAGCAAGAGTCGCAGCGTGGGAGGAGAAAGCGAGGTTTGGGATAAAATGGAAATCCGTGATGGAAATCGAAGGTATGGTCCTATAAGGCCTGAAGCGCTGGTATATATACATAAATGGAAAAAAAAACTTATGAAGTTATATGACAGTAGTCTACATACACTTTTCTATGAGAAATCTATGGTTACACTTTCCTGAGACTTCACAAACGGCTCTATACAAAAGATTACTAAAACGACCAGAGGAAAATAAGCTGCGGGGTATTGATTAAAGATATTTGCAAGCAAATGCCTTGCTTTTCAGAAATACATAACTTTCATTGCGCGTGGTAAACAACACAGCTATAAATTGAATTTTAATCGAAAATTTTCGAGCAAGTGAGCATCCTCGATGATCCTCCATGACAATCAATGACTTTTGCACAAGGAGAATAATAAATATGCCTAAAATATTTAACTTTGTATATTCGCTCCGTCCTTGAGGACGGGGTTCATTTAAAAACCATTCGGATGAACATTAAAAGCGTACTTGAAACTTTAGTTACCCTATTGGCGAGTAGTTTACCAATTTTATCCTTATTAAAGAATTTATTAGAGCTACATTTGAGAATCGTAAAGCACTAAAAAATAAGAATCATTTTTGAAATGTATTTACAAAAACCATGTTACACTATTCCTAACTTAAAGCCTAAATAAAAACTCAATGAGTTGGATCGTGCTGCATGCTTGAAACAAGCAAAGCACCGGCTGTGCTTAGTTTTAATCGCAAATTTGAGTCACTTGTAGCCAACTGTGCCTAAAAACAGTAAGATATTTTGAATAGAACAGCTGATTAGCGGCATAATAGGCTTAAATTTATTTTTACCAGTATGCCTAATATTAAACGACATTCAAGATTTTAATAGCAAAAATTGGCTGACTGGCTTATCATACCGCCGACATTTTATAAGCCAATAGACTAGAAACCTTGCTTGACTTTGATTAGAACGTGGGACATTTTTACAAAATGTTGGCAATTTTTTGTAGGTGTGTTCTTTTTTCGCGTCTGTTTGAATAAGATTTGCTTTTCATTTTCCACAAATAAGGCAGTAGGCTAAATAAATCAACTAACTTGCTTGAAAACGCAGTACCATTGGGCGATTCTTGCTCTTTTGCTACAAAATTAGTCTTCCAACTGGTTTAAAGTTGGATTGATTTGGCATTTACTTGATGAAGATCTATATAAATTAATCAAATGCAACAAAGTACTATTTACAATCTTCACTTTAATTCACGAAGATAGTGACAATATATCGAGCTAAAACTCAGATAAAGCGATAAAGCGAAATATTAAAATGATTTGGTAATGTTTTTAAAGTAATTATTCATTTCAAGAAGCGTAATGAATTTCATAAACTAAACTGTAAACCGTCTGCAACATAATTTAAAAGATTATACCAACTTACGGAATTTTCGGAATCCGGATCTGCTCCGGAATCCAGCAGAAGCTGTACAAGTCTGGTTTGTTGATTTTGTGCGGCTACATGTAGTGGCGTATTACCGCCATTGTCTCTGGCCTCCATGTCCGCTTCATGTGCCAAAAGGTATTCCGCAACTTCGGCGTGACCTCTTTCGCAAGCCATGTGCAAAGCTGTCCGGGCTTCCTATGGAAGTAAACGCAAAAATATAGATAATTTTGTTATTTTGTCGATGAACTTGTTACTTCAAATTAGAATTCGATGAAAAAGGGTCTAGTTGTACTCTTAAAGTCAATATGTCTGTACTGCTATTAGCTATGAGAGTGCTTAATTTATTATTCTTTATTGCTTTTTATTGTGGTGTACTTAAAACAATATCATTCACTTGTTTTAGTATTGTATTTCTGCTGTATGTGAAGTGTTTATTGTTTTTTACTGTCCGCTTAATATTTACTAGAACAAACTTTTAAAAAAATATGTTATCTCCATAACACGTATTACTTTCCTATTGCGGTGCAGAAAATACCACTAATATGTTGGTTGAACCAACTTTGTGGTTACAATAATGCCAGGAATATTGAATAGGTACTTAAAGTTGAATGCGTTGCGAATATAATATTCATAGCCTTTCTTATGTGGCATAATTCATATGTATGCAATAAAATTGGCACTACTCTCCCTATTCCTGTAAATATTCTGTCAAATACTATTAGATGATTCCTTTTAATGTGCGTGTTAGTAACAGAACTATCATGTTTAATATCTATTGTTATTATTTCAATAGCTAAAACTTGCACAAACTTCACATAAACTGGTGTTGATTAGTGGATGTAATAAACGCACACGAATTCACATTTACTTACAAAGAATAAGACAAAATAATTCTATACTCTCGAATTGGATGTGTCATAGAGCTAAAATACATAAAAATATAAGCAATTTAATTTAATAATAATAAATTTAATGTTGAATCATGGAACTAAAACATAAACTTTTACCCCTAGAATGAATGGATAACTTTAGACATGTGTTTCGGCAACTGTGTTACCATTCTCAGTAGATACTGCAAAAGGAAAAACGTGGTGTATTTCAAAGTATATAATTACAATCACTTGGTCGTTAAGATGTACATACAATGTATTTGATAAAATACATATGAATATATGTAAACAATAGGAAATTGAGGGACATAGCAGTAAATAGGTAACAATAAATGAATAAATAAATAGATAAAAAAGACAGCACAGTTTATTAATCACCGATAAACTCCTCAATTGAATGATGAGCCTGATTAACTAGAATCTGCTTAACTCCAGCCGCAAACTTGTGACAATCCAAGGGCCTTATTTCCGTTGATAGTTTGTTGTACAGGCGCCGTCCCAAGTAGTCTATATAAGTAGTCGATGAAATGAACTACAGTCTACTATTCCATTGGTAATCTGGTAAAGAAACGGTTTACCTTATTCAAAGATACTCAATATAAACTACATAAAAAGTGGTACCTCTGACTAAGGTAACTGAACGTAGTGTTATTTCAAAGCAAATCTTGTGAATCTTCCAGGGTATTTTTGCTTATCCAAACTACTATGTCTAACACTTTTTTCTGTTTGTACTTTCTGCTGAGGTTGGCAACATAGTGCCAAGATATGTACTAATCTAGAGTTATTTACTTATTACAGCAGCAAAGTTTTTTGTTTTAGTTTTAGTATTCAAAGCCACCGTTACCTAGTATTCCCTTTTATACGTATAATCATGGTCTGTAAAACTTATTTTACATAATTCACCTACCAAAATATTTCTGGTACATTTTAGCACTTTAAATTTTAAAAAAAACATGAAAATGTCTAACTGCAAAATATACCGAAAAACATAAGAATTTGTTCTTGGTAAGGACTTTTGGATTGGGCTTTGGAACAAGGAATTGTTCGTTATTAGTTATTTCTTTTTGACCACTGACTGTAATCGTTTTGGTACCAAAAGTCAGTATTGGTTGACAAAATTAATTGGATTGTATTAGTGACGAGAGACAACCTCTAGAATCATAGGATTGATATTAACTTATACAGTTGTTAGTTATTAGGTATGCATGTGGTTAGTCACAGTACGACAATCACTTTACATGGAGGAAAATATTTGTCCTGCAAAAGTATCAGGTAACCGAGGATAAGTTCGTGCGGTTTTTGATGGTAAAATATAAATATTTATCAAGACACAATACACTATTATTTATCAAAGTAATTACCATCACACTTAATGACCCTTTGCCAACGTGACATCCAAAAATTGACGGACTGCATTTATTTCATCAACTCGAGTTTTGAATTGTATGCTATAGCATTGTACGTATAAGCGGCAATCGAGGAATTTTGGAGGAGCGTAGAGACCGAACTATAGGATATGGGGAGCTGAAATTTTCAGGGTGCACTTAGGATATCTGGCTAACTATACCTAGTTTCACGTGATTCTGCTGTCCAGAACTGTCGAAAAGAAAAGTGAAGCGACATTCGAGGAAATTTTTGCTATGCTTCAAGAGACAAAAAAAAGATGGTAATAACTTGGCGAAACGTCAGGAGATATGGAGGACGGCCTGGCGTTGTCCTGTAAGAATACTACTTTCTTTCGATTGATCAAAGAAACCTCTTTATCATGACGGACTTCAAAACGGTGGTACATATAAATTCGTCGTCTAGAAGGCATAAAAGTTGGGCAATTTGCGACCATTTTCTATGACATATACAAATTTCATTATTTGTAATTTTTGAAATTACTGAAGAAAGCTTTTTATTTTTACTTTTATTATTTCTTACCCTATTGACGAGATATAAGAAAATTAAAAGCGTGTATCTTTATCCCAAGAAGTATAGGTTATTCTACAACTTACTGCCTTTACCATAATAATTGACGTTTAAGATTATTTCAGTTGAACAATTTTCTGCCTTATTTAATCCACTTGCTCCTAAGATTTGAATTTAGGTAGTTAAGACGATGAATAATTTTTTGTAAGTTCAAGTCTACAGTTACCAATCAGCCTTCTCTGAAGTTGGGACACTAAAGTGTTGAGATGGGCCCTCAGCCCCTGTAAATAGCTTGCACTATGATTTCTTTCTGCTATACCTACACTGCATTATAGTGTGGTAGCGGCTTAGGACTTAGAACTTAGAACTTTAGTGCAGCAGAGATTATTTGTACCGCTTTGGAATCGTTTCAGAATTTCTATATTTCCGTTTGAGGATGATCTCCAAAGCTGGGATTCGATGTATTCGGACGAATATCTAGTAGTTTTCTAGATTAAATTCTTCCTAGGCGTCAATAAAAAAAGTTTTGATTCTAGTTGATTTCACTTGGTGAGTATAGGCGTTCACCAACTAAAATCCGCCATCTAAATATGTTCATAAGCACTTGGCTTCTTCCTTTTGAACTAGTGGCTCATTGTAGAGCAGAGCAATTTTCCCTTTTAATTGCATAAGTCACCTGTACTGACTTGATTGCGTTTGATTCTATTCGCCACTGTTTTGACCATCCTTGGATTCTACTTAGGTGGTCATGTGGGGTATTTGATGCTACTCTTGGCATTTTACCTGTAGTTAGCATAGTTGAGCGAATACCTATAATTAGGTTTTATTTACAGTATAATTGAATTGGAGCAAATTATCTGGTTTGCTCATATTGGCTTCTAGAAATGCGCTTTGCAATTGTTTAAGCGTACGCTTTGGCTTCTTCCTTCTGAACTAATGGCTAATTGTAGAGCAGAGCAATTTTCCCTTTTAATTGTAAAAGACACCTGTACTGACTTGATTGCGTTTAATTCTATTCGCCACTGTTTCGACCATCCTTGGATTCTACTTAGGTGGTCCTGCGGTGTATTTGATGCTACTCTTGGCATTTTACCTGTAGTTAGCATAGTTGGGCGAATATCTATAATTAGGTTTTATTTACAGTATACTTGAATTGGAGCTAATTATCTGGTTTGCTCACATTGGCTTGAAGAAATGCGCTTTGCAATTGTTTGAGCGTAAGCTTTGTAGTTAAAATGAATGTGAGGAATCAATTGGTCATGGTACAATCTGGACACCTCACATTCATTTTAACTACAAAGCTTATGCTTAAACGACCACCGGTAAACAGTTTTCCTTTAAGGCATAGTAACTTTAAAGTAAATAAACCGTGCAATATCTTCTACTTAAAATAAAACCTTAGGTAATACTTATAAATGAATAAATTAGGCTATACGTTCAGAAGTTCTTCCCATATTTAGTTTAGGTTATTACCCATAAGTTTTATTTGGTACCCTTTTTGGAAAAAAATATCAATTACTATCAGATAATGATGCGTTACATTATGCGTTGTACAATCTGTGTGCTAGAATGAGATCGTGTGGATAGTAATGGAAATACAATTTCGAAGATTTTAAATCATATCGACCATGATATCTGCTTTTAACGAGAAAAATAAATGCTCTTAGTTATTAACACTAAAAGGACACTACTTGGTCACTGTTCGAATAGTCTCTTTTTAAAAGTGGATTAACCTCAAAGATATTACTAGAACTTCCACTATTATAATAAATTTTGCAGTTCAAATGGTCGTTAAATATAATACCATGCTTATACTTGTTTTTCTTCGAAAAATTGAATTGGATAAGAATAAATTGAGTGTTATGAAATCGCATCGTTCCTAAATGGCCGCGTGGAACAATAAAAGTAAAAGCAAAAATTGATAACGTGCAATCTCATGGATGAACCTTATTTCTTTTGTCCAGCAGGGCGCCCACTTCTATCAATTTCTTAACTATAATCGAATGTCCACCCATAGCTGCGTGAAAGAGGGCCGTCTGACCTTCTATATCGATGGCGTCTAGTCGTAAATCTTCTAAGGTGTCCAGGAGGAAATCCACGACGGCCACTCGATTATTTTTTGCCGCACACATCAGGAGGGTGTAGTGTTTCTGTAACAGATAAAATTGAATTAGACAGCAAAATAAAATATATATAAAAAGGAGTCAGATGAAAGCCAAACGTAATGTTTTATTCGATTAATCTTGACGTTACGAACAAAGAGACACTCTTTTGTATTGTATTAGAGTACACGTGGCTTACGCATCGTGTTCAACGATATTTTCAACGTGTTTTTTATCCATACTCTAGTATTTTATAAAGAATAAGAATAAGAAGTGACGCTTTATCTCCTTTCCAAGATTTTTAGTAAATACTTGTAATGGTCCTTAATTTGTGCGGAGTGTTATTATATAACTTAATACCCATAACTTCAGTTTCATAAGATTCTGAACTACCTCCAGGGCCTGGACTTGTTTAATGAACTCTAGGATGGCATCCGGTCCACAATAGAATCTAGCGGCGGAAGTAGAAGGGGCGAATAATCGAACCAGGCGGATCATATCGCTACATCAAGTAATCTTTCATAAGTTAAGAGACGATGCCTAGGAATACACAAGTTATTGTACCTGGTACCATATTCGTGGAAACTACCATTGATAAATTGATAATTCACCCTTATGGACGATTTTCGTATTATATATATTTGGTTGCAAAATAATTTATTCGATTAGTACCACCCCTTCGCTGACGATCAACATGCTCTAGCCAATAATAAGGGTATCATATTTAACTAGAAATTGAACAATTCTAATACACATCATCTTTTCTAACACCTTTGAAATCGTCGACAATCTTAAGATAAGCCGATAATTGTTTAGCAATTTTTAAATACTACCCTTTCTAAATACTGGAATACTTTTGTTTTCCAGAACACTCCTAAGAATCCCATTCTAGAACGAACGATTTACCAGACATGTTAGAGGTTGAAAAATGCGGTCTTAAGATCTCTTCAATATGTTCGCACTAATATTATCCACACCCATAGCACCAGATGATTTTAAGTCATGAATAATATTAAATAATTTAGTTGTAGAGACAGTATCGGTATAAATAGAACTAGCATTACCTATAGTTTCGAGATAGAATACCTCCCTTTGAATATTGCTATAGTAGTGCAATAATTTGATTTTTAATAAATACTTTAAGGTTGATGTTGATCGTGAAACTCTGGTCTGGAATATCTCCAAAACCTTTAAATTTCTGTGGTTTGCTGTACGAGCAAAAATTTATATTTATACACACCGCAATTAAAATAGCCAATTCAATTCAAGTATTGTTTCAAATGTTAGAAGCAGAGTTTCATATCCATACGTGTTTTAAACATAGACTGCATGCCCAGATATTACCTCATATCGAACTAATTTTAAGCAATATGGGAAGAATGCAATTACAGCAGTTAACCCAACGAGTTAACGAGTTTTGAAACAATTTCAAATTGTGCGCGTTCGATAGGCGAGATTAAAAGATGTTGTTCAAATATGAAACGCGATTTTAGTGCTTAGCGGAGGGCGATTCCCTCGATGGACGAGTTTAATCAAATATCCGAGCTAATTGTAAGTGCGGCTTTGAACGAACAAAATCGTGTTAGGGAACTGTTTGGCTCGATACTGGTGGATATTACACATCGGACTCCAGAAGGAAAGCGTATTTGTGGACGCCATGGGTCACCAGGAAGTTAAGTAATTATAAAGTTCAGTAAAAAGTAAAAGAAACGGCTAGATGTTTTAATTTGTTAGAACAGAATACGTCTGCTGTGAAGATGCTGGCGAATGTATGGTTTGCTTCATCTTTATCTAATACACAAATACATTTCTTGTCCCATACATTAGGCTTCCTTCGCGCAACACGAGTGCGTGTGTGTATAAATAACGACTCAAGCTCTGACTTAGATTAGATTACTAAACTTATTATTTTTTTTTAACTGATTAAACTTATTTTGGCACCAAATACACAGATGGGAATAGGTATTGGGGTATAACAACGTTACATGTCGATATTTAATAACTTTGCCGAAATATTTGAAACAGTTATGTACTGACATATATATTCGTTGGTCAAAAATCATATATCTGTGCATTAACATGGATTTATGGCACAGAGATCCACCACCATCAATTTGGTTGACTTGGATTCATCTGGGCAGATACATACAATATATATGGACATCTCCAAAGCCTTTTACCATATAGATCACCTTTTACTCTTGGAGAAGCTTTGGCTTTTGACTCGTGTAACTCGTTAATATAATTCTTGGAATCATACCTGTAAAGCAGGCTACCATATGTCATATACAATGGTTACAAGTCATATCTTTCGCGCGACGCAGGGATGCAATTTCATCCCGTTAATGTTTATATTATTCATCAATAATTAAACCACATAAAAAATGCATATTTTCTGATGACCTGAAGATCTATGCCTCTGTTACCTCTACATCAATTTGCCTGTTGTTATAAAGAGAACAAAACCAGATAGCTGATTGGTAGACTACGAATAAGGTGCATTCGAATAAGGTGTAGAATGCAAAGCAGTAATCTTCATAAGGAAGGTAAGGTCGATATACCTTAACTATGCTATTGGAGAATTATTTCTTGCATGTAATACAACTGTGAAAGGCTTGGGTATATACTTTGATATATCGTTTTCATTTGCCACGCAGAGGGACAGCATTGTATCTTCCGCTAATGCCTTAGCGGAAGCTGGTATTCTTGATTGGGAACAGTACTCTTTGTCACTTGAAAACCAATAAACTTCTCTACCTTACATATGTTGGATCGAAACTGGGGTAAGCATGCTTAGTATGGAATCACTATTATTGGTCAAATATGTTGGCCGTAGAAAGAGTACAAAGATTTTTTTTTAAATACCTGTGGCTTAGGGAAGAAGGTGCGCACTCTGGTAGAGGTTACAACAATCACTCTTTACTTATAGGATTCAACAGTCACTGGAAGCTAGACGGCACCTACATTTAATAGTTTGTTTACAAAACGGTACACAATAAGATTGACTCACTGAGACAGTAATCACTGTCTCAGCTTCCACTAGCCAAAACTTAACCTTATGTCTGTCAAATGCGTCTTTAAATACCCCTATAGTATCTATGTCATGCACTTTCAATTTGATATCACAACAATGTGACATCAACTTTACTCCAGTTGTTAGGATATTTACAATAGTTATTTATTTATTAGCTAAGTATATGTTTATCTTGATATACTTGTTTCTCTCTCATGGGTTATTGTTTGTCTTTACCTTGTAAAGACATGTGCATCTGTTGCTTAATAAATATCATATTATTATTGTAAAAAGCTAGATTCATTATTGGAAACTATGGTGGAGAAGTTTAACTATATTACTCTTCCTTAACTTGCCTACTTTGATATTCTTATGGACCCCAAGCACATATTAATGACGAAGAAACTAATCCATTATACTACTTTCATTTTTCTTAGTTCCTTTGAGGAAGCTCGACTTATACACCAATATTTGTGGCATCAATTGATAATAAGAAATAAGAAAAGAGATTTAAATGAATATTCATTGGTAACTTTATCTTGAAATCTGCTAAAATAGTATAAGGGAAAAGTGACGTCTGGCTTACTTCCCAACATACATTACATTAGGCTCCCTGTACATGTTATTTTAATATTTGAGGAGATTAGCTTCTTTTTTTATATTTAAACCCCCGCATGAATTCGCAATCTGCCCTGAAGCAATAGGCAGATGTTATTACAGCTAACGCCATGCTCACAATGTTTGGCAATAAGCAAAGAGCTGCTAGTACACTTATATTGGAGGTACAACTAAAAATGAGCCGATTCTCCCTAAGAACGTAATATTATATAACTACAACAACAAAAGAAACAATCGTCGATATCTATCTCTTAAGTTTAAGGAGTCATAGCGCTTCAAGGTTTCACAAGGTTACAAAAAAATACTATTAGAATATTGATAACAAGGATTGAGATAATACGTAAGCCCAGGAGGCTCGACGTGTTGTCCCATTTCTATCGACAAAGTATTCAGCTATTATTGTTTCATTTAACGAAAACCCAGTGTAATTTACTTTATCGAATACACATGTTTTTGTTATTCGTATCAAACATGTAAAGCAGTCATTAACTTTCGGGTCAGACGCCCACTTATATTGTAGCGATGCATAATTTAAGCTTTTAGACACTAATTGGAATTGCCTCATACTTTTTACATTCATTTCATATTATTATTTTTTTCACTGAAAGTCATATTTGGTTGAAATACACAATAACACCTAATGATCAGTGGAAAATGTTATATGGCCATAGACATTTGAAAACAAATTACATAAATCAATCCTGAGATGAACGTACAAAGCTGTTTTTAATAAGTATCGTGCATTATGCGACGGGTAATCGATCATTGGTGTTGGTAGCATGTTGTCATACGGATGGTTAAACGTATGAGAAAAAGGAAAATGTGACTGCTTCAAGAAAGCAGCTTTCTTGAAACAGTGAAGCATTTAATAATTTATTAAAATAAAAATTACGTTAACTCATTGAAATGGAACCCCAATTGGTAAAATGTATTATTTATCAAAACAAGGAACTGATTGAAACGGTAACAAAATAATCACAAATAAAACATAGTTTAAGTGCAAGCAATGCATTAAAAGTACATAAATGTATATAAAAATATATGAATATACTTTTTGGATCACACAACACATCAGATGGTGTAGCAACAGACACTTTCGCTGGTGTTTCGGGCTACGACGGAGGCATGCCTGTTGCCCGTTCATTACGCCGTATCGTCAACTTCACGTTCCGTCGTGGTAATCGACCTTGAAGCCAGAAACTCACCCACAACTAGTGAAGTGTGTGCAGGGCCATTGTCGTGATGGAGGATCCACCGCCTCCCTTGGGCCAAATTCGGTCGAGTCCGAGCAACACTAGCTTGGAGGCGTCTGAGTACATCAACGTAAAAGATTCCATTAACAGTCTGGCCCGGAGGGACGAATTCTCGGTGGACGATTACCTGAGAATCAAAAAAGAACAAACAGCATCGCCTTGACATTCGACCCCGATTTCTTTGACTTTTTCGTTCTTGGCTCCCCGTCTTCATTCCATTCCATGCTTTGGGATCTGAGTTCAAATTCGCAAAATCAATACTCATCTCCGGTGATGACCCTGTCGAGAAAGTCACCACCCTCTTCAGCGCCCAACCAGGCTTCACAGCATCCCACCCGACGTGCTTTTTGTTCTGGGGATAAAACCTCGTACAGTGGCTGGGCGTAGACTGACTGTCGTGTTGGGATGGCTGCAAGCAAATATGCCGGTCTGGCGTGCCTCTTCATCGCTCTCAGGGGTTTCTAGGAATTATTTATACAAACTTACCAGACAAACCGCGTATAATTTACGTTATTGACAGCAGGTAATTATTTTTTGTTAGAATTTGTAACTGCGTGGTAGTAAATTTTTATATAGAGATATTTTAACGTTCCAATATTATTCAAATTGCAGCCCTGTTCTCCACTTTCAGAAAGCAGTTTCCCTAATATAGCATCACCAATACCAGTGGGTGTACATATTTGATGCTTTTTCTCGCTTGTAGTACTAGTAGATCCCCTTTAGCAGATGTCCTTTTTGTAGAGATCGACTCATGTTGTTTATCCAACGTTACGCATCAAGAAGTTCCACATAACTTTTCACCAACGTCGCAATCCTTTTTTCAGTTTCATCACATTTCATTCATCCTGATAGGATCTATTTCTTCAATTTTCAAGATGCTAATATTATTTCGAACCTGTCAGTCACGTATTCGGTGTAGGTCGACATTCACCATTTTCTGTCATTCACAGTGATATGTACGATCAAATTTTGAATCGAAAAATGTACAAAAAATAGAAAAGGATATTGCGTTTATTAAATGATTGTAAAACTAAATATTCAGGCATGCCGACCTTCTAAATTACTTAGTGCTGTGGTAACTAAAGCTAATATTGTGAGTAACATGTTTATTAATGTTTTCTTGTACACAACCTCAGTAATTTTATAGAAATTGCACAGGTTTATCCCAATTAAGTCACGCTATTGTGATCATCTATGCATGTAAGCTTCGTGGTAAAATAGCATAATAAGACAGTATTTTTATCGTCCTGTACAAGGAGATTCGATAATACAGACTTTTTACTAGAGGCAGTTGCTGTAAACCAAGTTTTAATAGTGGTTCTAGTCCTAAAATCAATGTAAGTTTTAAATTATTAAAATTGCAAACAATTTCCATTTCATTAATTTGTCAGGTACTGTACATATTTGTCTTTATCTTTTTCCTAAATATCCGTGTTTACCGTCACTTATAGTTCTATATCATAAATAAATAGATTTATACGATACCGAATTAAAATAAACCGAAATAATTGTGGTTAGAGTAATTCTGAGAAATCCACCCTTAAAAGGGAGTATTCGCCTTACGACAGCTTAATTAGTGAAGCCGTCGTTTCCACGAGCCAATTAGGAGGGAAGAAATTTGCAAGGCAAGCTTTAAATTACATCTACTGAAGCAGGAATTTGACTCTAAGCATCCAAATAGAATGGTTAGAGATTTCGTGAAACACTAACCAATTGATAGGCTGACATTATAGATAATTTGATTTTAATGAAGCGGTGGATGTAGTATAAATAATTTAATTAAGATGACGTTTTATAAGGAAAAATTAGGGGGTTGGAATATTATGTCAATAATGTAGATGTGTTATTGTTATACGTATACGTATTATGAATTTTAAAGATTATTGGGTGATAATGCCAAAATAGTAATAATTAGAAAGAATCTGGATTAGTAAGTTGAAAAGTAGGAAATTTATTTAAATTATGAACAGGTAAAACAAAGATGAAGAGGTGGCAATGATAACGTGGCACCAGAAGAATAATAATTTACGACGAGTTAGAGACATGTGTTCAGTCAATTATCCTGAAGTCCTATACCTTGTGCGAAAACTATGCTCAATGTTTTAACAAATCCAAAGCGGATGGTTATGTTCTCACGTAAAAGTAAATAAAACCAATCTTGTTTTAACAGAACACATCAATCTGAATATTCCAAGTTATGTACAGTAACGATATGTAGGATCGCTTTTAAATGTAGACAAACATTATGAAGTATCATACAGTTCGATATTACAAAACCGTGAAAAAATTCGAATATAAGCCATACAAAACACATATCATCAAGAGCTTTTCGAGGAAGATAAAATAAAGAGAACAGATTTTTGCGAACTAGAGCTTCATTATCAAAATTTTGCAAATATATTGCACAATATTATATAGATTTCATATTGAAATTCCAGATTAAGAAATGGGTAGCAAATATATTGTTCCAAAAGTTTAATAATAAAAGCGTTATTACGAAAAATCTATCAATATCACACTTACATGTATTTGAAATTTTAACGTGGAATCAGCTTCATCAGTCACCAATACAATAGAAGAAACGTTTGGAATTTCTACATGTTTTTGTAGAAACCATCGGCAATAATGTAAATGTAAAGGATGATCTTCCAGTTGTAAAACCTGTACTTTTTGTACATGGAAAGGATACAATTGATTCTCGCGCAGTGCTCGCCACACAATGCGATTTGATGCATTTACTTGGCGAGCTATTTTTCGAGTACTACTAGAAGTATCTTCTTCGACAAGATTTAAGACTCCTTCTTCGGCATCCAAAATTCGTTGGTGTCGGGAAGGACCACCATATAGACCTTTACGTGTTCGCAGTGCACCAGTTTCTCGCGCACGGATCACCAGAACGGTGAATTTTTGTGTTATAGGTGTTGGCCTGTTAGGAAACCCCTCAGCGTACAATCGACTTGCAGCAGCAGAATTCTGGCGTACTTCATCATAAATTAACAACATGTCAACGTATTC
>JARFOC010000325.1:1743423-1772083 GCA_031763485.1 Osmoderma eremita | reverse complement strand
ACATTTTGTTAGAGAAATTATTTCTTTGGTTCTCTGCTAATAAGTTGTTTTTAAATCCGTCTAAAACAGTTGTTCTTTTTCACACCAGACAAAGAATTATTAATTATAATATACGGCTGAATTGTTACAACAATTCTTTAAGTTTAAGCAAAGAAACTGAATTTTTAGGGATCAATTTTACAGATACCCTTTCTTGGAAGTCCCACTGTGCGCAAATTTATGTTAAGATAAGTAGGATTTTATTTCAGACTTGTTTCCTACGTGATGTCGTAGAGTTGAGTGTTCTTAGAGTTTTACATTTTAGTTACGTGCAATCGAAACTTTTATATGGAATTATATTTCTGCCAAAAGCGTGCTATACGTTGTATGTTGAAGGTGTATCCACCAGTGTCGTGCCGTCCACTTTTTTGGAACTTAAGTATCCTTCCATTACCTTGTTTGTATATTTTAGAGATTTGTGTGTTTGTACATAGACATTAGGATGAACTTGATTCGCGGTCACACTGCCTTGAGCATTCCCCATTTAATAGATTCGGTACACATTATTAAATTTACTTTGATGTTTTAGGAAAAAGAATCTATGGGAGAGGTACGAACTTGGTATTTCGTAAAAGTAGTAATGTAACACTTATTTTATCTTATAGGGTACACCACCATGCCCTACTTTGTGGAATCCTTGATTTATGTCTAACCATGTTGCTGTGCAGTGTTGAATGGTCCCGTAGTTCTATCGAATACCAAAATTGGTGATCAGGGATAGAAAATCATTCGTGTGTGATAGGCGCAAGTCCCTTAATAGTAGCTTTTCGTTCTTTGGCATCTTTTACATGACATGACATACTTTAAGACATCAATCGTGTTATGAGTCTAGGCGTCATATTAATTTTAAAGTGTAATAACTATGAAGTCCAGAAAGAAATCATAGATTGTATTGAAGAATCTAATATTCTTGTGAAGATTTCATTTCTTGATTGGCAATTGACTCCATGTTCCTTGAATAATAAGAGAAACTTATCTTTTCTTCTTCTGTGAACATTGGGGCCAAGTCTTGCCTTTTCCACTCCTGGAATGCTGAGAATCAGATAACTGTTTTGGCAATAACGGGGTTTAGAGTTATTAGAAATTCTGATCTTAGAAACTTGTCGGTCATTCGATTAACATGGTTTCTATATTATCTTCTCCTAGCTTTTGCCCATCGAAGATTCCATATTCGTTTCTTATCTTATCATGATGTGCCGCTGTTTTGCGCTTTTGTTTATATTGCATATGTCATGTCTGATACAGATTTTGTAGATTTTGCCTTTTTGATCCTCCACATCTATGTTCCTTGTTATGTTTCCACCGAGGTATTCATATTTAAATTTCGTAGCTTGCTCCATACGCAATAATCTTTAAATTGTAGAAATGCTTTAAACTTATATATTTATTATATTTTACTTCATTTTTTCTCTCGGACAGATGACTATCCATTACGTCTATTTCCCTACTGCGCAATAAAGACGAGTCTTAAAAACAGGCAGCCGAATGAAGACTTAATTTATTTATTAGTTGACGTGGCAGCGGCACAAATTCCGCGCAGGCCAACGAAGTTTCTGTTAGGACCGACTAAAGTTGACAGAGGCAACCGCCAATACGAAACTGAGTTTTTCCTTCGTGTTTACCCGGTTTAAGAGGTACCAAATCTCAATTCGGGGTTGCGACGATATTCATAATTTATTTATGACAGGTTCAGCTCAGGCACAAGTTGTTAGAATTATGTAAACAAGGAATGTTTGATTAAAAATATCCACAGAGTTGAGTTGTGTTTGAACAGTCTGTATCCAAATCAACCCCGTTACGCATGAGTAATAATATAATAATAATAAAATTATATAATATACACTATACAATACGTCCCAGATTGAGTAAGTTACCATGGATATCTTTTTCTTTATTATTGAATAATCTCGATTGAAACTTATATAGTAAAATGCAATAAAAAAATTATTTTATTAAATGTTGGAAAGACCTCCACCAACTTCCTGGCAGCATCCGAGACGATATTGAAATTCCTGTAAAACGGTATTAACTACGTTAGGTTCTATCAATCTCATTTCGTCTCTTATCCCATTCGTTAAGGCTTCCATGTTGTTTGGTCTGTTAACTTAGGCCTTATACTTAAGATAACTCCACAGAAAATAATCTAAAGAGATCAAATCTGGAGATCTGGCCGACCACTCAATTGGACCCCGTCGATCAACCAATGTTACATTTTTAGATTGCTATGTTTTAAAAGCTTAGTTAAAAGTATATAAAAATGAAACAACCAAAGGATGTAACGAATTTGCTTGGCAAGTTCTTATACTTATTGCTTTTCTATTACTTTTCGCAATTAATTTTACTTGATTGTTAGTTGAATATATGGTTAAATAACTTACTTGTGAAGTATATGAAAAAATCTTAAAAAAGGGACTTAGGATAGCTACGAAAATGAGTCTGCACCTCAACTCACCTTATCTCTAGCTTCGATGTCACAATTGGCAGATATTAACATCTCCATAATCTCTATGTTTCCCCTGGAGGACGCCCAATGTATCGGTGCTCTTCCATACTATAACAAAGCTTCACAATGTTAACAAATAAAAAAAGCATTTGTATCTCTGAGACTGAAGAACTGAAATGAAGTTTACAAAGAAAATTAATATACTTGAAATAGATAGTTTCTGTTAAGAATAAGCGAATATTAATGAAGACGTAAATATGCAAGTAACGGAGTTCGAAATTATCATATTCAATATTTGATTCTCACATAACATGCACACGCGGTAATATTTTCCATTGAATGCCTAATCCAAAATCAATATCAACGCTGCTTCTTTCTTCCAGTCCCAAAACACTTTCTAACTCTGTGCCTTAAGCGTCACCTATTGGTCTCAGGTAGTCTTTGATACAACGTTAAATAAAAATCTCGTTCACTACAGGAGTGCCTTTAAATTGGAAAGGATACCGCGTTGGAAGAATCCGATTGTCCTCAGATTTAGTAAAATACACCGTAGATCTTTCAGATCAAATGGACAAGTATTTCTGACCCATTGGGAAATCACTTATTTGATACTCTAAGGTCGTTTTAGAATTGTCGTTAAACATTTCTGTGAACAACTCACGAATTATATTCAACCCATTGAAAAATCTAATCAATCTATAAAAGCATTCAGGGAAGGGATGCTTTTGAAAGTGCTAGATGTTCAGGGACTAGGTGAGGTTGCCAACCAGGAAATTCATAAATTGATGGAAAATGGAAAGAAGACCATAGACAAGAGGAAGAAGAAAACGTACGCCTAGGCTATGAAAGAAGTAAGTATGTCGGGAGGAAAGGTAGAAGCACAAGGAACTACGAAAAAGGTGGCAACAAAGTTCAACCGGTGAAACATATTTTTATTGTTATCGAATGTTTTCCTTCATGGTCACATGGTGACAGCCGCACAATGTCAGTACATTGACCGGTCTTCGAATAAAAAAAACACTTTTTTGAAAAATTATTATTTACGATTATTATTATTATTTCACGATTGACTTGTATGATCGATACGCAAAAAAGAAAATATGTAATTTTTAAGGCTATTAGAAAAAAATTTAGTTTTCGTCGATCACCCGCACAATTGTTTTTTTTTTATTTTCAATTTTTTTTAATGAAGTAGCTGTTTGTTGATAATTTGAGTCCATTGCTATGATATCCACCCCCCTAAAGTCAGACTTCCTAGTTAGTACGTATTTATTTATATGTACTTATCTGGATCATTTAGCAATGGCTTGAAATCAACGCCAAGAAACATGTTTGGAAAACAAGCTTTTCACAGCATTTATTTTTTTAAATTCTTTCTGTTGTCCTTATTTATGTTGTATTCCGTAAAATATTTGTTTTAATATCTTGTTTTTACTGTTTATTGTTTTAGTTTTTAGATTTGTTTTGTTTTTTTAAATCTTATGTTTTTGAGAAATATTTTTATTTAGATTTTATTCATAAATGCATTTGTAAGCCTGAATTTCATTTTTACTTAAATCGTATTCCTCTATTCCTCATAAACATACCTTTTACGGATTTTTTCGAATATAATTATATTATTGTCGGAATAATTTTAATATGTATACTTATAATTTTTCCGAAAATAGTTTGATTTAACGTTAAACCCACTTTGACCACAATTTATTGTGAGGTATGGCTGAGTTTCCGATTAAATTCTAATCATTGCTAATGACCGAAATAAGATAATTATAAATACGAACTCTGACTTATGGATGATTGAGATCAAAGCTAAAGATTTCAATTTCAATTTTAAGCTTAGTAAGATCGGATCATTCCGTGTTAGCGTCAAGTTGTATATATGTATGATCGGCTTGATATGGGATTCATTAGTAATAATATGAAAGCATTAACCTTTTGACATTAACCGAGCATGTTTATCCGTTAGCGTTGTTTGTAGCCCAGTACCTGTAATGTACTGTTTTCTATTCCATATAAAAAAGGTTAATCTACCGTTAAAAAAATAATTATATAGAAAACGCTACCTTTTTGTCAAACCTACATTTATATCACGACAATACAATATTGCTTTTTTGTTGAGCTAAATTTTTTAATTTTTGTGTCCGAACTCTATGATGATTGCCAAAATAAAATTGAAGGAGATAATGTATTCTCTTGTCATTGTTTGCCAGTGATGTGGTGGTGGGTTGAACGTCGCATATTTATGAGTGAAATGAAGCTAAATCTCATACACACTCACTAGTTTGACAAACTAAAAATGATCGAGCAGTTGCGTGCGTACACGGCTTGGCTTTTGCAATAGCTTACGTTTTAATTTTTAAACAAATATAGTATTACTTTTTGGCAATTTGTTTTTTTTTTCCTAAATAGCAAATTGTTTCTGTATTCATTCGAAATGAGAGTATCTTTTCCATATTTTGGTGTATTTATAAAGAATATAGAAGAATAATGATAAAGAATTTTGAAAATTTGAAAACAGCACCTAACAAAATAGATCTAACAAGGTTTGTAACTGGTTTATTATTAAAACAATAAGGAAACTAAAAATATCACTAAAATATATAAGGAAATACAGGACATACAGGAAATTCCACAACTGCTGCATAAAATAAAGAATAATCAAGTTATTACAGATTGTTATTTAAAAAAACAATTGCCCAACTTTGCCTCCACTAATTGTAAATAAATTTCTTGTTTATGTGTAGGCGATGTGAAAGATTTTCTTCATGCACACCACTTCATTTTCGCAGATACATGCATTACGATATGACTGAGCCGTCTATGCTTTGTACGCCTAGCAGCAGTAAAGTGGTTTTTCCCCAATAGGAACCTTAAAATCCCACAAAACAGCAAACTTCCTCAAGCCAAGCCACGTCTAAACAATTTATTATTTGGTTCGTAATTCTTCTTATCTTAACAACTTCCTTCTGCCGTAGGCTTTATTAATTAAGTAAACACATTTATAAGAATCCCAGGTGGTAAACGATCTCGACAGATGCTTCACCTTCGCCGACTTTGTCCAATTTTTATAGCTATTTTATAGCAGCTTCCGTAAACGCTTCTCACCTCATTACCTACGCTCCGTAAGTAAATCATAAAAAAAGGGATTACTTAGCTCTCAGCTTTTTCGGCCGTTACTCTATTCCCAAAGTAATTAATGTTATGTCTGAAACTTTTAAAAAGTAATTATGCCATCCTCCAACATAAATATTTAAAAATAAAATCGGACGGACAACAAAAGGAGGAGCACCTAAATAATAGCAGACGGTTAGGCGTTAAATCTAAAAATAAACTTAAAGTGCGCTTGGATTTTCTAGCCAAAAAACAATGTTCGTAAATGTTGTTTACAACGGGAGTTATGGTTTGAGGGAGATTTCATGGGTAATTGTATTTACGCAATAATTAACGGTTTTTGTTATATACAACAGAAAATATTATTTCGGGTTTTCGCTTTTGAGATGTCCGAAATGGTATTACATAAATTCATTGTAATATATACAATTATACATTATGTGTTTAATTATAAAAAAAATGTACCACTACATAAAACGCCTTGTTTATTTTTTTTTGTAACAATAACAACCTAAAAAAGGTTGAAGCAAAAATATAAAATACTACAAGGATATATTATTTTCCTGTCTTCAGTGGTAAAATATCTAATATTTTGACTTCATAAATAGTTAAATATTTATTGACACAAATACATCTACATATACTTGCATCCCATGTCGTGTGCGTTCCGTTCTTTGACTTCATCTTAAGGTGCGTCTACATCAGGGGAACGAACACCGAATAGCGAATGAAGGCCGAATACCAAAGACGAATTCGACTGATGTGTACGTTAATACAAAGACGAATCGAACTTTCGGTTCGCCTTTGTTTGTGTTCGCGCCAAGAGCGGTACATCAAAGACAATTGCTGTTCAGCGTAAACGATAAACAAACGAGTTTGTTGTGCTGGTGCGAACGTCGGACAGCAGAACCAAGCTGGTAAACAATCTCTGAGATTTTTAGGTTAAGTTTTGAATATTTTATTCGTCCGTTCGAACAGCGAACAAGAAAAGAGTTTCAGTTCGCTATTCGTTTACCTTCGTGTGTATAGGCTACCATACTGTGCGCGAACGGATTACAAACGTTCGTTGTTCAGCCTTTAGGCTGGCTCATACTTGTATGTCGTCACGGACTAACGGTATTGATATCAATGTTGACATCGCTATGTTCCCTGATTTTCTGTTAGTGCATTTGTCCATGTGTGATCTTATATTTAATTTTATTTATTATATCCATCACAAGTTTTTTTTCAATTTTCAATGGAATAGAATAAGCTTAAAACACCTTTCTAGCCAATGCCTCAAGAGCATATGGAATTCCATTAGAGACTTTACATCGGCACATAAAGAAAGGCACGCATAAGAAGCTACTTGGTCGGTTTATGTGTGTGCCCAGAGCAGGAAAGAGAACTAAGCGTTCATGCCAAAGACCTTGATAACAGATTTCATGACCTAACAAAAGAGGCGGTAAAGGAACTTGCCTTCGGGCTGGTTAATTTTACTGCCATTGAACACCCATTCAAAAGCAATAAATCCCATGACGCATGGTTGTAAGGCATTATGTCACGAAACCGTGATTTATCATTCCCTACTTCAAAACCCACAAGCAAGGTGTTCTACATTTGACAAAAGGCAAGTTGATCTACCAAACAAAAATCATCCTGGAAGAAGAATAACCCAGTTGGAAATTGCACAACTCGTGAGAATTGCTTTTGAAAAAGCGTTACCGTTGAAACTGCGACAAATGGATTTAGGAAGTGCGAAATATTTCATTACAATAGAGACGCATATAGTATTCTAAATTTTGCTACTGCTGGGGTTCATTTTATTCCTCTAGTATGCCACGCTCATCAGAATGACATAGAAGAATCATCTGATGATGATATCGGGCTAGTAAGTTTTAAGAGAAAGGAAACAGTTCCTACTTCTACTGCAACTTGCAACATTCAGTCTTGTTATCAGTGTTTAGAAACAGATATATCAACGCGATCAGGGTCAGGCCTATCAGTCAACATGCACTCTTTGCATACAGATAACAATAGCAACAATAGAAACAGCACTTGATTACCTGCATAGAGCTACTCCAACCCAATCAACTTCACCACAATCACCAAAGACTTACATTTTCATATTGCCAAAGGACATCTCACCAATACTCAGGCATCATGTGTCGCAAATGCCATAAGAGAAAGATAATGCAAAAAAATCCGAAATTCTAGCAAGCTCACTCTACAAGTTGATGATAGAAGAAAGGAAAAGAATACTAATACCAAAAAGAAAAGCTGCTTTTAAATTAAGAAAGCGAGGAAATTGCAAACAAGACAACAAGGAAACATTTCAAGATGCACAAGACTCGCTTAACACACTTTGTTTGGTTTGCGGCGAAAGATATATTGTTCCTCCTACCGAGAGCTGGATTTGTTTGCAAGGAATGGGCAGATGAACTGTGCGCAGATCTTACTGCCATGAACGACTTTTACTACTGCGATAGTAAGTGATTATAATACATTAATGTAACAAAAATTAAATCAATCACTTGTTTTACTGTATTTTCACTTTGCCCTTTTGCAATTTCCACTCTGGCCTGATGTAAAGGACCAAGCGGAAAATGTCAAGCTTTCAGCGATAATTTCTTTTGCAAATCAACCTCTTATTATATTACTCCATAAATATGTGTAGTGAACAGTTAACTTTATTGAGAATTTTTTTACATTTCCGAAAGTCCAACTTAATGTTGTTAGAATTAAAATAACTAAGCCTTTCCACTTTGCCTTCTCTTCCCCTACAGCAGCAGTTTTTTTGTTGTAATTTGATTTCGATTTTGTTTAATAGATGATTTGACGCTGATATAGTTCTGGAGTTTTTCTCAACTGCATATTAACTTTTTCATAAGTTGTTATTTTGAAGAAGATAGTCGCTTATTTGTGCTTGTAAACTTTTATTTACGCACTTACTTTATTCAAATTAATTTTTCAGTACAAACAGGCTAACATCTGAGCATCTAGAATTCTTTGCCACCCGTATTTCGACTCGCTTTTGTTTACATTATTCATGAGCGAGTTTTTACTTTCTTAATTTGTCGTAAGATAAACAATTTAAGCCCCCCAATATTCAGTCAAAATGGCCTCAACATTATTTAAAAACTAAGCAATAAATTAAAATGGGATATTAATGCAACACTCAGGAGGAGAATGAATTATGCCCAGCTTCAACCACATTATCAGCGAATGTCATAGCGTCGCAAGATAAATGCCATTAGTTTGCGTTCACTTCTCTTCTCATTTTTGTTATTTATATAAATTGACTGACTAAAAAAGTCCAAGGAAACCTCCACAAATCGGCTAGAAAAATAGTCAAAGCTTAAATCATCAAATTTATCTTGAAGGCGAGCTCAAAAATCAAAGGAGATTATTAATTGTTCAAATAAAATTTACTTGACAATGAGTGGGCGCGGTTTACAATGGAATTTTATTTTTCTCTTGGCAATATACAACAATATTTCTGTCCGTTCATTCAACCATTTCGAAATTACGCAAACCTTAGGTATATCATATTATTTGGCAGTTGGACAAACTTGTGTAACGATGTTGAAACACAATCGTCGTGCTCGCAGTCGCTGTTCGCCTTAATCTTCAAAATAGACGCGTACTCATTAGCGCAGACACTTGAATTATTATTATGTGTGTTGGCGAATCAACTGGTGGTTGTAGACATTTGTAGGGCAGGCGAAGTAGATTAAATGCTGTTGACAAAACTGCATTTTTGGGAAAGTTAGTCAACTTATTGGCTTTTCTTTCTTAACTAAGCATAGGTTTTACGATTTTGAAAGATAACTTTTTTGGTAATATAAATGTTTTGATACAATATTGCTTTAAGATGGCTAATCAAATAAGAAAACATGATTTTAGTTTACATCAAACATAGAAATCATAGCAGACGCACTCTGTTTTAAATTAAAACAAATAGAAGACCACTTCAAAAACATATTCTTCTTTTCCAAAAGTTGATTGCTTGGACAGACATCATAGGCAATCACATAATTGGGCCCTTTTTATTGATGGCAATTTGAATTCGCAAAAGAATTTAGCTTTTTTACAAAAGTATTAGACTAACTAACTACTGCTTAAACCATAAAATCCTAACTCTCCCTGGCCCTATTCATCCTTGAATCCATCTCGCTAGTTCATAAACATCTTTCTGATCTCCCTGAACAACACCACTATAACTACGTTACAAGACGTTTTGATCACGATCTTTATCTTCCGATACCAAATACAGAGTTGACTAAAACCTCAATCATCTACAACGCAATAAAGCTATACAACCATATCCCAATCCAGCTTAGATCGCTACCAACCTATTACCTGACAACTTAGTGTGTCAACACTATGTATCACTTGTTTGTTTGTTGTAACTATTTTTAGTTGTAATTTTACTTAGCTTTGTCCATAAAACTTTGTAATTTTTCATGACAATAAAGCACATTATTATTATAAACGACGTTTGGTTTCAGCAGAAAGGGGGTATTGCGCAAAATGCTACCCCAATGCAGGAATATTTTTGAGCAATGTACTTAATAATCGCTCAATAATGGCTAGAGCGCAATTCGTTGGCCTGCTAGATCTTTCTATTTAGCCCTGAACGACTTTTTTTGTGGGGTTATGCAAAATCCTCTATTTATGGTTTCCAGCATAACAGAGCTCGAGCAATCGACGAACTAAGTTTAAAAATTAATCATTGTTTGCAGAAGATATCGCCACAAACAATGGCCAATGTTCCCAGAGATTTTATAAATAGATTGGGATACTGGGCTTTTCAGCCATTAAATCGTTTTGAACATGTATTAAAAGATTCGATCATTACTCTTTTATTTCTAACAGTACTACTGTTTATTTTCTCCAAAAGTATCTTTTATTTAGTTATTGTTTTTAGTAAGAGTACTTTTCATTTTATTTTCAAGAATATTTCTGCTATAAATATATCTCACTTCTCTTCTTTTACGACAGAAGTATTGTTTCTTTATTTTCCTTCAAGGCAATCGTTTCATATCATTTAACTTCTCAGCACATGTCGTTCATTATGAGACTGGATATGGGTATGCATATCTTGTAATCTGTTGTTTTATCTTGTTTTCTGTAGTATATTGGACCATGTCAAGGTGCGCTGAATTCGTAAAACATCGTGTGACTATAGGACCATAGCTAATACTGTATATATTTAATACAAACAGTTATTTTTTGTTTTGCCGCATTGCCTATCGTTTTTTTCTGCTGTAAAAATAGCAACACTATACCAGGAAAGTTAAAATACGAGCCTAACAGAAAATAACAAAAAATCTCCTATGTTTATTAAACAGAGTAAGGTTCATGAGTCGTAAACTTGGTAATTGGGAACGAGACTTGCTACTCTTGTTTAATATAATTAACCTCCAACTTTTATATCCTATTTTCCGTATACTATATAACGTTGTTATCCCTTTTACCTTTCGGTGTCGGTAATGTATTTTTCTCGGTCCATTCGTTCTCATTTCTTAAGGGTGTAATGTATTTAATAGAGGCAGGCGTAAGGATGAACAAACATATTCGTTAAATAATTTATAACACATATATCAGCCATTTATCACAAACAATACGTATGTTGAGGATGTGGTCTTGATATCAAATGCTATTGGGGAGTTTCAAGAATTGTTTGATAGCGAGCGGAAGATATAGACCAAACTTGAATACAAAAAAGACTCACTACTTATATGGTGATTAATAAATCTCCAGTGCAAGAGATACTACTGACTTTCAATAATCAATCCATACAGAAAATATCCCATTGATTAACCTAATGGTAAAGAAACATACTATACTTTTTTAAGTATTTTCCACTCTCTTCTACGATGTTGAGGCTTGTACCCTATCGGAAGCTATTGATGAAAGTTGCAAGCATTTGAAATTTGGATCTATCAAAGAGATCCTAAAGCATCTTGGACGGAAGATGTTCCCAACGAAGATGTCCACAGGATGGATTGCAAGGCTCAATATGGCTAATACTATTCGAGTATGGCCACATTATGTGAAATAGCGACAAATACCGAGTACTAAAAAATATTGTTCCGGGAAAAATTGAACAATGTAGAGACCGTGGCATACCAAGGATATCTGCTAAATCATTTGCTTAGATTAGCGATCGAAGCAAATGGTTTGGCGCAACATCTTCAAAACTATCAGGTCAGATTATGATGTAATTGTGTCAGAGCGTCTCTGGCAGAGGACCTATACAAAAGCACGTGCGTTTTCTGTGTATAAGAGGGGTCGCGGCGAAAATATAACCTATTGGTAGAAAGGAGTCATTACACTGGTCGTCATATAATATCATAATTGATATTGAAATTGTGACATAGCACGGTTAAACGTGTTTACCAGGATTGGAAGCAAACATCAAGCTTGTGTTGGAGCCACGATACAGAATGAAGATCCTCACAGATAGGACTGACGATGAGTATGCAATATAATCGTTTTTTGATATCCGTAAGGGGTGGTTGTAACTCACCAATAACGGATAATATTAATCACTTTCAGGTAGAACCTGATTCCAGTCCAAAATGAGGCAACCGGTTATTAAGCTCAATATTTTGTAGGGTTCCAATTTTTGGTCCACTGCGTGTATTTCACAATATTTACATCTAATTGGAATTCGGAGAGTTATTGCAGTTTACGCAATGATTGTAATTTAGCAAAGGCCATGCTTCTGCAAACAAATTCAATACCAGTTTGACGTCGACCCCGTTTTTATGAGGACCGTGCGTTGGAGATGCGGTTATTCTAACTAATAACGTTTGCGGGTTTAATTTCAAAAATTCTCTGTTGATGATTGAGTGACGCCCTTGCGAGTGTGTTTTACGCGGCATTTTATATGTGGCTGCGCGAGTAATTTTGATAGGGATAACAGAAAATTTCTTCTGTTTTGCTTCATTATTCTAGCCACCATTATTTTTGATAGTTAATAAAGGATAGGCATTTGACGCATCTAGATTGTTCGGACACATTCAATTGAGGCATTGTGTGCAGTATATGCGCGTGCATAAATAAATAAAGGAAAGTGAGACATATAAGTGACAGAAGTATACAGTCCACAGCAAAGATAACACAGCAAGAGTGCACAAAAACAGTTTGACCCGGCTCGAAGCACCAAAATGTTCTTAGGAACTGTCTTTTATGCACTCTTGCTGTGTTATCTCTCCTGTGGACTATATATTTCTGTCACTTATATGCCTCACTTTTTTTTTTTTTAATTTCACCAATATTTTCTTATGGAGATGTAATGTGACCAATGCGTCATATTGAAGTCATACTTCAAGGCGGACGGTATGTTCGGATATATTGAATTCAGGTATAGTGTGCGGTGTATGTGCATGCATAAATAAATTAAAAAAAGTGAGACATACAAGTGATAGAAGTATACAGTCCACAGCAGAGATAACAAAGCAAGAGTGTATAAAAACAGTTCACAATGCCATAGATGAAACCACCATTTTGTTAACAGTGTCTAAACCCAAATTTACTAACGTTATAATAATTATAACATCCATTTTCGCCTATGGTGAATCTTCTGACACTTTAAAATTACATTCATTGTTGATTGATAATATTATAGTCTCATATTTTCCCAGTAATAAGATACCAGCAGAGAAAATATATGAAATAATATGTAACTACCATCTGGAAAGTAAAGTTTTCTGGAATCTTTACTTTCCGAAGCCCCCATCGCATGAAAAACGGTCCATGAGATTTGCAATTCGAAACTTCCTTGATTTGGAGTTTGGTTGTAGAATATAATCTTTATATTTTATATTGCGTTCCAATCACAATAGCACTGTATGGATGCGCAAATCTTGGCGATTATAGCAAAAATAAAGTGGGAGGTATTTTGTCACAGATTTCTATGGCCAACAAATTGAAAAATTTATGCTAGGAGTGCAAAAAGTTAAGCGTTCAATTTCAGACCATTTCTACTTATTTTTACAGTTAATGCGACTTCACATATTGTTTTACAGTGTCCATTATAATTTTTCCAAGATACTCTCTCATCTGTTTTCGTATCTTTTGCACTTCAGCTTCCCATATCTTTCTAATCGGGATATTGTCTTGCATTCACTTCGTGTATCCCCGCCATTTCACTTATTTTTCCTTTAGATTTGCGTATCGATCGTACCCTAATTTCTCTCTTAATGTTATTATTGTTTAACCAATTTCTTAATGTGATTCTTGCCACACTACACAAATGCTGCATTTCCAGTGCCTGATCCTTCCATTTTGCTTTTCATCGTCGAAAACAACAGTTGGTCTCACACCAAATGAATACATTATAAACTCATAAAGGCTCATTTACATTTAATTTTTGATTTATTTATGCTTTCTTGTAAACCATTCAATTGTTAGGAATACAAGCATCGTGTACGTGGGCATTCGAATTTAATTGTGTTTTTTTAAGATCGTTAAGCATCTGATTCATCCATAGGAAAATAAAAGATCTTCACAAAAACAAATTACTCATTCATCTGCTAAATTGAAACAGACGTGAAATGATCATATTTTCTCTTTCCAAAAGGTCTTCTATTATTATCCGACGTAATCTATTCGCGCTCTAAATTTAAGCAACCACCTGAAAAAATACTATGAACCGAAATAGTTTTATTACTATAGATATATAAAGAAAAAGTTAAATGGTCCGTTGTACATCGACTTTAAATTGAAATAAATTCCTTGTCATTATTTATTGACTCCTTGCCAAAATACATTTATTTTTGTCAGGTGTGATTTTTTATTTTTTGTATAGTCGTATTCAATAATATTTGGTCGTGTAATGAGTGTTCGCTTTGTAATGTGAAAAACGAATGAAAGAAATAATAGACGTAATGAGCAAAAACAGCAAAAAAAGGAAATCTATTCTTAATCTTAATAGGATCGTAGAAGTTCGTCGATGCAAGAGTAACAAAGATTAACCCTAGAAGGATCAAAGCAAGTATTTTGTTGTTTACACAAACATTTTGAAGTATTGTTGATACGCAATACTATTCTCATATACCATCATGTAGGGCAGATAATAATTGCAAAAAGCTTAGGAAACTGTAAAATATATTAATACGAATGAAATAATAAATAGGAAAAGGGTTAATCAAATTGTATCAATTCGTAAGCAGTGATTGTTTTGCAACAGTGACTCCCGAACTTATATAAAATGAAAAACTAATTTTGCAATAATAATTTTTAAAATTCCAAATGTGTATAAATAGTGACCCGCCAAGCAAATAATTGCTTTATCGGTGGAGATATATTCAAACCCAGATAAAAATTATTGTGTGAACACAAATCAATATAAAGTTGTCCCAAACTGAGTCAATGCCAGGGATATATTTTTTATTATTAAACATAGGTAACTTACAAAACTTATACAGTTTTTAGTGCCGATATAGATTCCGTTGAGATATTTTTAAACTTCCGAACATTCTAGAAAATATCTGACAAAAAAAAATGAAAATTGACATTTTCTTTAAAGTAAAATATCTTGGGAATTACAAGAGATATAAAAAAATGTTTCATATGAAAATTAATAGGTTCGTAATTACAAACACATAATTTTCAGTCACAATAATTTTTATTTGGGTTTGTCCGCACTGATTTTCTTGGCCAGCCTATACATTTCACATCTCCATGCATCTTTTCTCTCCCTTGACATTGCATGATAATTGGTGGCTTTTTGTGTACCGTATTTGTATTGCCAGATGGATTTAGACCCAAAGCAATCCACATCACCCTCGTGGCTGAAGATCTCATCTTCACATTCTCCATAGAACATTCTTGGCGGTAATTGAATATAAAGCAGTGAATATTCTTAAACTTCACTATTATGCACCGGCCAATGTCATTGTGAGGAATCATCACTTGTGACAACATTAGACTAATCATTCATTTAAAATTACACTCACAACGAATAATTTTGCTGAGGCAAATACTATGGTCCATTAGAATACAGTACAGGTTCGCATGGAAGTCTTTGTATACCCTTCTAGTTGCAGAATTAACATATAGAACTATCTTACTTAGTACTGCATAATGCTGTCAATATTTTCAAAGAATTTTATTAGAGTGAAATTAGCTAAATCATTTACCGTATTGTGTCTTGTTTATTATGTTGTTATGAATTGTGCCTATCCATTTATTTTTATGGTATTTTGTTGCATAATTCCTAATCCTATTTCTTAGCACCTAATGGTTTAACATTGAACAATAGTTTATTCATCCATAAGGTAATATCGATAATAACATAGTTAACAGTAGGTTATGTGAATAACAAATTGACATCTGACATGTCATTTATACAAACATTAAAATACGAAATTTCATTATTATAATTCAATGTACTTTCATAAATTATTTTGACAAAATATGTTCCAGCAATGAGTTGAATTAATTTTTTAAACATTACGGCGTGCATACAAGTCCTAGAAGTGTATTACGCCTTGGCTTGTGGTCATAATTTATTCATATATCCACCCCAAAGTGACCCCCTTTGGAAGGGCAAATTGAGTCATCGCGTGCATGTATGACTACACTTCTTACCATGTCCTCTAAGATACAATTCTTTGGCTAAAATGTTAAAATAAACGCACTGTATCGGATTACTCCTCCAGCACAGAATATTAACTAATTCGGGACACGTGTTTCGGGTGTATCGAATTCGGTTATACGGTTCGCGATGAGAATCCACGTATTCCCGAAACACGTGTCTCGAATTAATTCATATTTTGTGCGGGAGAAGCAGTCCGGAACAGTGTGTTTATTGTGCTGCCCCACAGTCCTTGCAATCTTTACTCAAAGCGTTAAAAGTCAAAACTCTATATTACTCAAAGGTGATCATACTACAATTTATCTGTATATACAATAATATTTCAGAATAATACAATTAAAATAATTATTCATTTTGTAAAATAATTCTGTTTCCTTGAAAAGGTGATGTCTCACTCTATCAATCGGTCGCATCGTCATTCTGTGAAACGGCAAACATCAAATAATAATAACACTGGTCAACAAGATTTCAGATTTATTTTGTCCCACGAGGTAAAGTGGGTGAACTTACTTATTTGATATCTGTTTTCAAAAATTTTTTATCAGGCAGGATTTCAAAGTGACAAAGCAATGAAATTTTGTGAAAGTATATATTATAATATGTGTATAAATCATGAAAATGTGATGTATTTAGGTACTCGGAAAATGTGCTGATATATGACTTTCGGCTGTACTTTACATCAGAAGCATCTTCAGCGTCCAGCAATAGTCTGCCAACATAGCAGGGCTCCATTTGCCTTGCTATCTTCAGCAGTTTCATCGTCGCTTAGTGTCATTTTTACCTTTTGCCCACGCTGAAAGAGGTCTGACACACGTAACACAGCAAATATGGGGAGCCCAGGTTTTGTCTTCACTTTACACTTGAAATACTGGTCATAGCACTTTTTAAGGGGTAGTGTGAAAGACCGTTTTTGATATTTAAATGTCAATTCGCCGCAAATGAAGCAAAAAGAGTTTGGGTGGTTTACACATTTCCTTGGCATTTTTACAGGTGATCAAATGTGGTGCGGTTTCACTGCAATAGCTTGAACTCAACACTCTTTAAAACGTTAACAACGTCAGCGTATATGTTCATTCCCCGAGCTCTAGCCGACAGCTGAAATAACAAGAGATGCTATCTAGGAATAGGAAATGCAGGTCTTAACACGTCAAGACATGTTCAAACATTAACCATTGCATGCTGTTTGATCAGTTCCGAGCTCTAGCCGACAACTGAAGTAACGTCAAGACATGTTCTCTTATACTACATATCTATGCATGCATATGTTAGGTGGATAAGCGAATATCCTGCAACATAAAAACTAAGGGCGATGGAGAAATTCTGAGAATATGCTTGATTTCAGCATGTAAAAGTTATGGGAAACAGGCATTTTTGTGCTTGGGACAAAAATCTTGTTAACCAGTGTAATCAAACTCAGTACGCTAAATAGTATTTTGTAATTTATCGCATACAAAATTTGCAACATCATGAAATTGTAGTAAAAAGCTCTATTCTTTTGAAATACCATTAACTTGCTAGTAATTACTAGCAATTACGGCTTAATAACTTAAATACTACATTTTCTCACATGAAATGTATTAAAATACCAGAAATTTAATTTATTTTAGCCATGGTCATTTGCTAAATATGATATGCCAACGATTTTTATTAAAATTCCTAGTATTGTAATATAACCATATTGCTTCCACTTTAACACTATTTATCACTATGTTTATCACGGTCACTACTTATTAAGCAAGCTAATCCCTCACTCCATAGTTACTAGGTTTTCTTATATTATTGATCGTGTGCAGAATACTCGGGGCAGGGGCGGCTCGTGAATATTTTTAATGGCTAGGCAACAGTAGTCACAAACACTGAAGATTTATTATTATTGATTAAAGTTAAATGATGCCTCAAAATTTTCATTTTCTTTAATTATGTTTGGGCGGGCAGTTCCTACTCTGCCACCCCCGACGAGCCACCACTGACTCGAGGAACGTGTTTTTAAAAAGTGTTAGCCATATAATATCGCAGCATTGCTGTTGGTATTGGGTTGTTTGGTATTTAATAATTAACGTACAGTTGACATGAAGACTGTTTTGATAAATTGCGCCCAATATAAAAACACATATCATTGGCACTTTGAACACGAGAGCGATACTTGGTCTTTGAAGTCATCATCTACAACTTTTCGCCTTTTAAAGGTGGATCGTATAAAAATCAAATTGCCTTTTGTATGTTGATGACTTACATTTCAGATTGACAAGGGGACTGGCTCCTACAATTTACAGAAAGATCTAATAACTATTTGCAGACGGAGTGATTATAACTGTTTCTCACTAAATGTCAGTAAGTGTAAAGCAATGGTTTTCTGCAGGAGGCAAACTGTTATTAGGTTTCCCTATGAAATAAATGAAACAACACTTGAATAGTGAGAACTTTTCAAGGACTTAGAAATTGGGTAAGATCCAAAACTGTCTGAGCAGGTGATAGAAACATGTAATCAAGTATCTAAGACATTAGGCTTTATATCTATAAACACCAGACAACTGAGCAGCCCTGCTTTGATTACAATTTACAATGCCTTTGTAGGAATTGTTCAGCTGTGTGGAATCCTGTTACTGCCGAATTTATTCGCCAAAACTTATGAGAGAATCCTTGGTAACAGGTTCAGAACGTATATCTGGGCTTAATTGGAAGAAACTCGCTCGGTATTTAGAAAGGGAAGAAGTATACAGGATATTTTCACCATCAAACAGATTGCAGAAAAGCAAAAACATTGTGGCTTTCTTAGACCTCAAGAAGACTTTTGATAGATCTTCGAGGGTGCATATTTGGATCAGTTTAACATCATCCACTGTGGAGGTACAATTGAGTCGAATTAGGTTAAAACAAAAGGAGGCTTAAGACAGAGTGGCGTCTTACGCTCTTCTCTATTTACAATACTGATGAGTGGTATAATAAAGAAAGTCAAAAACAAAGTAGCACCACCACAAATAGGATATCACAGGCTGAGGCATATATCTTTGGGGAGAGTGTGAATTTGCAGATGACATGATCCTTAGCAACGGTGAAAAAGATCTCCAAGATAATTAAATAAGGTGTTCAAAACAATGAATATGCCCATAAATAAAGAAAAGACAAAGGTAATGATATTAGGTAAGACGCAGTTACACATACACATAAAAATAGAGGAGGTATAGGTAGCAGTGAAACAGAACTCAAACAGAGAATAGACGTAACTGATAAACTATTCCACTCACTAATACGGATATTTTTCAATAAGAAAGGAATATTAATGAAGACAAAAATGATAGCCTTTGAAACAGTCTATAGGCCAGTACTAACATTTGGCTGCGAGAGTTAGATCCGACCAAAAGACTTAAAGCCATGTTCAATCAATGGAAATTAGATGTCTGAGAAAAGTAAGGATATAGCGAGAAAGGACAAAATAAGAAATGATATTATTAGAAATCAGTTAAATATTGAATCAGTACACGAAAAAATGGAACGACACTAACTTAGATGCTTTGGACACTTAGTTAGCCGCGTGGCCAAGTGCATCTGGGAGTCACGACCGCAATCACGAAAAGGAAGTGCCATATTGCAAACGAAAACAGAAAACAGAAAACAGCGGGAAAAATTTATTTATGAAAGTACACTGGGGTAGATGAGGTTTAGATCATATTTGTTTGTAAGTTGATCACTGGTACCATTCAGACTCCGGATTTGCTATAAAAATTTAATAATTTTTATGTGCTTAGATTAAGTAGTCTTGATAACACTACGTTTAACCTCCCTTTATGTCGTACGTGCCATTGCTTTCAGTCGCCACTATTGGCAATGTGTAGATATGTAATCAGTCACCGCAGTTACTTCAATATTTTCACTATTACCTTGAGTTTTTTGAAGAAATTATTACTAGAGGAATTCTGATATAGTCTTAGTATTTCGCATAGATTTTCGTGATTGTCTATGAGACCATAAGAATTATTCTAAGTAACCCATGTTACTATTGGATAAGTAAACTATTATTATTATTATTAAAACTACAGAAACATAACTTATCTCCATTTTTAATTGTATATATTCATGCAAACAGGGTCACATGCGATCTATAACAGTCCACAAATCGCGCCAAATTTAAGTCTTATTTAAAATTTTTATTCTTACGAATTTTAAACTAACAAATATTCAGATAAACGAAATCTATCTAACTTAATGCCTCTAGCTTTTTCTTTGATTCTCTTGCCATCGCTACCATTTTTACCTCAGCCTAAGATACTAAACCTAATCCTTTTTTAATTTGAAGTAGTATCTTTTTGATTTTGTTAATCTTCTATTGCACATGCACCACAACTAGTTTATGTAATCATATTAGTCTGGCAATTGATTTATTTGTAATTGTTGGACAATAGAGAATATTAATATTAAAATTAAATCGAAACTAAACGTTTGGTATGCCGCTGTGTGTAACAGCAGACAGTAGTTTTGTCAATGGGAACTGACACTATAAACGACTTAGTTTAGCGGGCACAAGGTTTACTAATTTTCGCCTTCAAAACATCACTTTTAGACACGCCATTAATAGTAAATAGGGATTTTGCATTCCAAAATAAACACGGCCAACTCAGTGTAATTTTAATTTTTTGATATCCGTGACGGATATAAAAAAAAAACCTACAGGCATATTTTTGGAGTGCGGTCGGTGTTTTTGATTCAGGTGCCAAGACAACTCGTACGACACACTTTTGTGTTTCGAGTTGCCGGAAAGGTATAACTAATATACCAATAAAATAAATCTTATCCCAAGAGAAACATAATACATGTGAGTCAATATTTCTTTGTTTTCCCTTTATTAGTTTCCCACTATAATAAATAACTTGTTTCCTTAATGCTCTGGATTTATTAAACAAGTTGCACTGAACAACTAACTAAATTAATTTCAGTGCTATGCTTCCGTTTTCATTAATTATTTGAATTAAGTTAAATTGGATAATGGTTTTATAATGCTACTATTTAGAGTGATATATTAAATAAAGGGCACAATTTATTTTATTTTTCTTTATACCTATAGTCGTAACGATTAATTAATTTATATTAAATGTATTGGCCAGATTCTACGTTTGAATATATGACTTAGTTCATCCACATATGTAGATATTCTACACTCTCCTTCACTGCTCTTGGCGTTATGAAATAATCAATGCTTACTTTGAATGTCTCATTTGAAACACCAGGAAAAGGAACTAACATGTTCTCATTTAAATAATAACAATGCAAAATTATGCACCCCATGTTCAATTCCATCCACCAACTAGTTAAAGGGCACACTGGATCGATCTCTTACAAACAAAACTTAATAAAAACACATGTAAAAATATGGACGAGGAATATTACAAAAGATGGCAGCTGATCTTGTGGAACTCACGCAAACATACTCAAAATATCTTTTTGTTTATTCAACTGCTACCATTGCAGTCCAATTTGGCTAAATACCAATCAATAATTAGATGCTCAACTGGCAAAATTGTTTCGTTCTGATTGGCATAATACGGTCAGGAAAATAGGTACGGCGATGTGGTTTCAAAAATATTTTGAAATTGATGTTGACACTCGCATAAAAGTGCAATTAACATGGTATGCGAAAAATGGTACGTCATGGTGTAAGTTTCTCTGCAATGTCGATTATGCAAGTGGAGTTTTATGTTGGTTAGTGATTTTTAGACATCTGTTAAAATAGGTTTGTAATGTATTAGTTTTTTGTATGTATTAGGTATGTATTGTATTAGTATGGGCCAAAAGAGAAGAAGATTCAGAAGCATTTAAGGACATTATCGACCAAACCAATACACAAGCATTACAGCAGGTGCAAAGTAGATTAGCCTCCACGCCACTCATCCTGGGCAACGTGTCAAACACGATGTAATAGCCTGCAACTTGACTGCCGGACCTTAGTAAGAATATCCCAACTAGAAGAATCCACATTGATGACAGTACTACTACCTTAATATGTTTCTCACGTCCAATTATTTTGTACCAATCTCGACTATGTCATACGAAACACATGCTAATGATTTACTGAAAAGAACAGCATGTGTGCCTCAAGCTTTGTGCAAACATCGGAGGAATGTTTGGAAACATTTCCAATGATTACGAAGATATTCAAGTTTGAGACGTTTATGAAGTAGACATGGTCGTTTTAACTCCAAGCTCCAGTTCATTGACACAAATCAACGCCACACCATTCATGATTTTGCAAATAGCGGGAGGAGGTTATGCGACTGGTAAATGCACTCTAGCTTTTGAATAGCGCATGTATGACGTTGCAGCCAAATTTTTGTCGAGGATTCTAACCAATGGTGAGGAGCAGTGTCGTATTAACGTCTGCAAGGAGCTCCTTCAGGCTACCACTGTAGCAGGTCAAAGGTGATAAGAGTTAGATTTACGACTATGATCTAGCCTCCTGCGACTATTCTCCGTTGTAGTGAAGATAAGGATGAAGGATTGCGAATTTGCGGCTGTAGAGATGATCCATGCAAGCAGAAACACGGATAATAATGAACAGCCTTGTAAAAAATACTTCTAAGATGCTTCCAAAAGATGGCAAAATACCCAGAAAGAAAAAATGTTTTGGATATCGACAATGTATATTTGATCACGACTAAAATGGAAACTTCAACAACACCCAATTCATCCAAAACGGCAAAACATATTTGCAGTTCCACCGATTCTCTGAAAAACAACTTATTTTTTTAGGTAAACGTTAATACCTAAACAATACATTTTAAAGTAACTAAACTGGCATGTGTTATATACGTTTCCAGTGAGTTGACCTCGGAATGAGTGTCACGCCGGTAGTCGGAAAAGAGCCATTTCCTAGAAACTCGGGTACTTCGCAAACTCCTTCCGTTCATACGACAAAGCGAGTGGATCTTTTCATACTTACTCTTAGGGTGCTGAAGTGGAAGGTACACTTTAGGGAAATTGCTTTACCCTTCAGAAAGAACTTCAAAGTTCTCACGTAAATCTATATTAAATTCTGTACCAAAATGAAACTTGTGCATATGAAAGAGATCGTAGGGATTTTAAAGAAATTCTTTAAGTTTTCCTTTGCTGATGATACATTTTATTTATTCTGTGCATCCGCTGAGGAAACGTAAATATATATTTATTAAGATTCAAAGGTAGAAATTGCCAATATTGCTCTTGCTAATCGATTGATTACAGAATTGCAATAAATCTACGTATTTATAACACAAGATGCTGTACAATTGGATAAAAGTGACTCAAAATAGGAGACAATAACTGATATAAGCAGGTAGACTTTTTGTAATAAGGAAAATTTAAAAGAATTTCAAAAAAAAATTGAATTGCCCATTATTATGCATATTTGGCAAATCACAAGGAAATCTAGTGCTGGATCAAATCCGAAATGCCTTAATCTTAGCATATGACATGAAATGTCCAATGAGGGAGAAAAGAGATAATAGAGGCACACCTTGGTCGAACCAAAACCTTAGCCTCCGCAGGAAAGAAGTTTGCACGCTCCTTAATCGGGCTAAAACATCAGGCAGGGCAACTGCTCTATATCGCACTGAGATACTTACGAGGAATACGCTGGACGACTATAATAATAATTATACCAACATGGGTTTTCCCAGAATTCATTCGTTCTTGCCATCAAAAAATTGTTGCTTTGAAATTTTTGGGTAATTTTTCGAGCAGGAATGATAATCTTAGAGTAATTCGGAGTTTTAGGTTCTTGCTACGTGAAGTACTGTCGAGCTGTTCGGAGTTTCATAGAACTATTGTTCACGGTAGCTTGGAAAGCGGTTGCTGAACTTTGGAAATAAAAGACCACGTTCAGGCATACCCTCTGAGAAGACATTATATTATAATATCTCTATTATTAACCTTTCAGTCTGCAAACGTAAACTTTATAGTCGTACTCGGGAAGTTCTTAAGATTGACGCTTTTCTATTCATGTACCTTTCTATTGATCAGTAATCAACCTTACCAAACCTTAAAATTACTCTACATCGCATAAATCTATGCAAACTGTATAGATTTGTATTTGGGTAACTTGGCACTACCTGCTGTATTTCGCATACGTATGTCCACTGAAGAGGTAAGTGTAGCATAGATAGGTTGGGACTGTTAGATATAGTTATAGTAGGAACTACTTATCTAGACCTAATCTTTGTTATCTAAGGTATCAGACCACAAATTGCGTAGAAACAGGCAAGGTTTATGGCTGCAGAACGCCCAAATCCATGTTAGCTACTGGGTATGAAACTACCAGGAGGACAGCAGAAATTTATGATGATAATGTGTTTAAATGTTTTGTAGAAGTTGCAAAAAAAACGGAGACAATTGCAGATATCTGACGCACCACTTTTCTTTGATTCTGGGCAAATACGCGATAGTTTCCAAACAGCTGGAAATGTAGAATAATTGACATAAAAATACGAAATTATATTTTAAAATCATTCACTGTAACAAATTATCATTATTATGCGTTTTAGATTTCAAACACGTTCATTTTACATAATATTTCAGATTCCATTTGATTTAATTAAGCACTTCGCTAAATTACAAAACAGAAATAGTGTTTCTGACACGTTACCATTAGCCGATAATTGGAATATCTGCAAGGAGCTGCGCCTCTGGCGAATTAGATATAACCGTGGGAGATCCCTCTTTAAGGTACAGGGATTGTAACTGACAGGCGAAGTTAAAAAAAAAACGACTTTGAACAAGTTAAATTAGAGAACGGCACATGTAGAATGATCATAGAATTTCTTTTAGTTTTCTTGGAATATATCCAAAGGATTTGATAGAGTGCTTATAATAGATACTGTAACACTTTTTCAAATAAATGTAATGAAGCTCATTTCTTTAGTAGCTATCCTTCTCTATACAGGCCGCTTAAAAGAATGGGATATTCTAGGGACATATGTGTTAATAGAAACAAAGAAGTGAATATAACTTATTTTGATATTCTAATCAATAGAAAGCGTAACTACTACTGCACAGTTTTTTTGCATTGGGTTTTGTACGATGTATATTTTGTGTTGTTAATGCAAAGGATAACGCGAAAAATTGCAACAAAATATTGTTACAATAGCACTTGTAGTGGAACGGTAAAATTTAAAATCTTTTTATTTAAATAAAAAGTTTCCTCTTGTCAATGAGTTAGTGTCAACAATGAATCTCAAGTGCTCGCAACAACGTGGGAACCCGGCTAGAGGTTGTATCTTCTCATGCAGATCATTTTAGGAAGCTAAAAGACGGTAGTCTGAAATCTGGTCTAGCAAATATCGAATTATATTCTGGTATTTTCGGAAACTGCTGGCTTCTACAAAGAAATGCGTGAAACAGTTAAAACGTTGTTTGCATATTTACGTCCAAGAATTTAGTGTTTAAGTCTCACATAAAGCGACACGTGCATACAATAGAAAAACACGGCAAGAGAAACAAATAAAACTTGTTTCTAAGCGCCAACAATTAGTTGCCAGTAACTCACGTTATTTCTGCAATTAATGTCGACGGGCTCCTTCAAAATCTTCCTGACCGTGTCAGCGTCGTTCTTGATCACCGCCTCGTGCAGGATCAAGTCGTTCCGTTGTATGATCGCCCTGCGTTCCAATTCTTCGGGCGTCGAAGTGGGCGACGGACATGTAACCCTCAATCCTGGCTGATTGTCGGTATTCATTATGCACCTGTGCTATCCGCAGAAACCGCACTGTGTGATGTTCACTGGGAATCGACCGGGCTTTTGTTGAACACGTCCATTCATTTATTGCATTGATTCCATTATTGAATGGCACGACACAATACTCACGGCACACACACGATTTTGCACTTCCTAGACGTTGTACGTTACTAGCATGTTTTTCTTTTATCAGTCATTTCCTTTCGGTGTTATCGACTTTAGTTACGGGCACTTCTAATGTGCGCTCTCTCACTTGAACGGGTGTTTATCTGCGGGAATATTGCCATGCTTTAGTAGTTGATTTAAGACAAAGACAAAGAAATAATATTTGTAGATTTATAACATTTATTTAAAATTATTACCCAATTTCTTTTCATCTTTAATAGTTTTTATTATTAGAATTTCACAGCGAATTGTGCTTGACCTTTATGATACAAAAATTTTGACAGTTTTGATCATGACATAACTTCTTTGAAAGAGAATTTAGAATTTTCCTTTTGTAAATGAATTAACGTTATTAAATTTCATATTTGAATTTGGAGCTTCTACTGGTAAGTTAACTGCGTTGTTTAAGTTAATATATATGATGAATGAATATTAACCAAGAAAAATAGTTTGTTTTCAATTAGAAGATATAGATAAAGTGCATACGTTTGATTTATTGTGTCTTAGTATATACCTGGGTTATTACGACAAGTGGACATTGTAATACGCGTTCAGTGCAAGTCATTTGGTTATTCGTTTTCGTTTCTTCCGTGAACCCGGTTTTCGTAGTGCGTTCTACAAATGAAAGACATTAATTTCGAGCAACGGTGTGCTATCAGGTTTTGCTTCAGACTTGGGTAAAGTGCAACAGAAACTTTTGAAAAACTTCCGCAGGCCTACGGAGACAGTGTTTTGTCAAAAGCCCAGGTTTTTCGGTAGCTTAAGGCATTTTCAGAAGGAAGAGAGTCGATGGGTGACGACCCGCGCAGCGGAAGCCCTTCAATTGCAAGAACCGATAGCAATGTCGACAAAATCCGCGATCTTGTGCGTCCAGATCGTCGGTTGACGGTCAGAATGATCGGGGAACAGTTGAATTTGTCTCCCACCATCGTTCATCAAGTTTTGACCAATGAATTGGGAATGAAAAAGATCTGCTCGAAAATGGTTCCAAAAAACTTTTCGCAGGAACAAAAGGACATCAGGAGAGAACGGTGCCTTGACTTTTTGGAATCGATTGAAAATAATTAAATTTTTTTGGAACGTGTGGTGATGAGAGTTGGTTGTTCGAGTATGACCCGAAAGCAAAACGCCAGAACATGGAATGGCACACTTAAGGGTCTCCATAGCCCAAGTAAGCAAGAATGAGCAAATCAAAGATCAAGAGCATGCTGATTTGTTTCTTTGATAGCCAGGGAATCGTTCACAAAGAGTTCGTACCTCAAGGTGAGACAGTTAATCAACATTTTTACCGAGAAGTTCTCGAAAGACTCCGGAAAAGGGTCATGTGTGTGAGAGCAAACTTCAAGAACGATTGGATCCTGCATCATGACAATGCGCCTTATCACACAGCAATTTCCATAAACGGTTTTTTGCCAGTAAAAATATTTCTGTGGTTCCTCAGCCTCCTTATTCACCTCACTTGAGTCCGTGTGACTTTTTCCTCTTCGCAAGATTGAAAATTCACCTGAAGAGACATCATTTTGGGACACTCGACAACATTCAAACGGCTGTAACCGACCAGGTAAAGGCGATTCCAATATCCGGGTTCCAGCACTGCTATGAGGAATGGAAGAAGCGTCTCCAACGCTGTGTGGCTTCCCAAAGGAGTTATTTTGAGGGAGACAACGTTCAATTGTAATTATGTTCAAATAAAAATATTAAAAATATAAGTCTCATTACTTATTTTACACACCTCGCATAAAATCGCGTTTTCTTGCACGGTTTTGCGAGTCGGGAGATTGTTATTTTCCGATCGGAAGTATTTTTCCAAGATTGCGGGCAACTTTGCCCAACGTTCAGAGGCACTTATATTTCGATCGGCGCTCCCGGGTGCCCAGGAAGAATTTTTCAAATATTTGCGTTTCGAAATCGCACCTCGCGGGATCGCGCTGCGAACGGCCAGAGAAAAATAATAGGGAAAGAATAGAGATAGATGCACATATTTAGTTTAAAATTGCATGGTAGATATAATTTCGTTATTTGGGACTCGGTTGACAATGGGAACTCTTGAAACTTATGTACGGAATATATTAAATCAATTTGTTGTGGGTGCAACACACTGATTACTTATTTATCTTTTTTTAATGAGAATGTAGAAAACATGCCTTAATCGGGGCAATTCTTTTAATGCACATATGGTCATTTTGTCACCAGTCGGTGCATTGCAACTTCGCTAAAGCTTTTTGGTTTTAAGAATTGGATTAACTAATAACTTTTCTCTTAAAGATCACATAGGTTTTTGGTATAGATATGTAGATGATATCTTAATTTGTTTCACCGGCACTGATAGGCAATTAGATAAACTTTCCCATTATATCAATTCCCTTCATAAAAACATTACCTTTACTAGGAACGAGAAGTAAATGATAATATCAATTTCCTAGATTTAACTATAACTAAAGCCAATAACAAATTTGAATTTGCCGTGTACCATAAAGAATCCCATACTGATATTACCATACATAATTCTTCAGCACATCCATTCCAACATAAATTAGCCGCTTACCATAGTATGATTCATAGATTAATTAATTATCCTTTATCTTCCGAGAATTTTCATAAAGAACTAAAT
>JARFOC010000325.1:1730003-1743323 GCA_031763485.1 Osmoderma eremita | reverse complement strand
GCGCCGCTGAAGGTCATTTCTATTCCACGATTAGAGCTATGCGGTGCAGTCTTGCTTTCTCAATTAATGGATAAGGTCAAACACTTAGCGATATATACTACTAGACGGACTCTAGTATTCTTCTCCACAGCAGCTGAACCTAACAGATGGCAAATTTTTGTTGCCTATGATTCAGGATTTAACTGAAAATAACCAATGGAGACACATAGGAAGCAAGGAAAATCCAGCAGACAGTCTATCACGGGGACTCTCACTTGGGGAGTTGAATGAGTCGAATTTATGGTGGAAAGGACCAAGGTTTCTTTCATCAAACACAGATTGGCAGATTGGAATATTCATCTTTTTCTAAACTGAAACATATTGTGGCTTATTGTCTTCGATTTGCATGGAATTCTCAACACAAAGACCCTCGGAGAATTGCACCTTTATCTATGGACGAATTAGGTGCTGCTGAAAATGTTATATTGAAGATTACACAAAGGGATGTTTTTGAAGGCGACATTGCAGACGTGATGAAATCTGGCCAAGTTAAGAGACGTAGTAAGTAAGGATTAAAAAACCAAGTGTCTTACTGCAGGAAAAACAACAAACGCTCCGCTACGTGATTGCCATATAGAGATCTTTTAATTTCCGACGCGCAAATCCAATCAATGTAATCTACCCATAAACACTTGTCTACTAACATAGTTACTGGGTGTGTTACAACAACCGCAGACGAGTACGTGACACATGTAAGACTTTCACATTACCGAAACGAGACAATGATTCACGTTATGGCACAGGAAACCGCCGGGATAGGACGGGACGTATTTGTATTAAGTACTACTACAAATACTGTAAAATTTACGACACGTATTGATTACAACCTTAAACACACGAAAGGATGTACAAATAATGTTATTATGCAGTCGTCAGATTGGCATATCAAATGTAGTAATACATCCGTCCTTTGCACAGAAAATATTTCAACAATAAAAATATTGAATTGGTTTTTTTTATAGCAAAATTTAACGAACAAATTGGCAAATGCGTTTACCATGCACAAATCAGACAGTAATGCCAAACAAAATATTTACGCCCAGATTAGATAAGATTAAAGTGGTTGATATCTATATTAAGTTGGATGTTTGCGGTTCCCGTTTACTCTGCAGAAAAGCAAACTAAAAATAACGGAGTAATAAAATAACCAGCCACCACGTCCAGAAGTATTGATAAGCAATTTTTAAATTGTTCATAGATTAATGGGAAGCTAGTAAAAGGAACCAAATGGGAAAAATATTTCACTGGCTCATAGTTATGGTGTTTTACATTATATACGTTCAGAATAATATCAGTTATGTTCAAAAACTTGATGTTTCTTTCATTTGTTCCAAAATTCCTTGGTGGAAAATTCCATGTTAGGAGAAGGGAATCTAATGGAAACATCTGTAATAACAGACTAAACAAAATCGTTCACAGTTGTTCGCATACCATGGGGTGTGGTCAATATTTCTCATAACAGACATTATGACAAAAAGTGTGTACGAAACAAAAACATTTCGATTTAGTTATTTGCCAAAATAACAAAACGTCTTTGTCAACAAGATCAGTTAACTCATTTATACTACCAACTCAAGTTTGAAGACAACGATATCGGTGACGACTACCGATTTTATCGTATCGGAGGCTGTGTGAAGCACTTCCATTGAAGTTTTTGATTCATTCCGACGCAGATATCGATAATATCGGTGTGTGCGAAAAGGTCCTTAGAATTCCAACGACATATGGCAACGTAACAGATTTGTGTGCGAAGGAAAACGCATAAAAGCGGTAGTTTTTTATACGCTTGACGAATGCCAGTAAAAAAAAACAAGCGACCGGTTATATACCCGGCTAATTTCATTATATGGGTCATTGACCAAACTGCGTGCACGTACCTATACAGATGTACGATACATAGATGTGTACCTGTGTATGCAATACAGAAAAGGACACTAGCGGTGAACATGGGCTGGTCACTTTGACAGATGAATGGATTCCCATCAAAGGTGGTGATAGTATTATAAAAATGGTAAAGTAAATGGACAGTGTGTGAACTTGTTATACTTTCACGATACAGTAACCCATCCTTTGGGACCTATAGGAAACGGATGCAAGATAATTTTGTAATAACAGTTCGATTCTTTGTGTGTAGCAATACGTTGTGATAAAATTAAATAGATTAGAATCTTAGCCGAGATAAAACACTTTCATTTTGATAGCTATGTAATTCGATTCAAAAAATCATTCTATCAAATATCACAGAAACAGACAATAGTCAATTCGGCCGTTAGAAAACAATACAGTGCTTATGGGAATATCCGACAGGGCTGCCACATCTTTTTGGGGTAAATATGTCAATTAAATATGGTTACAAAAGGCAATAAATAATTTAAACCGATGTTCAAGCAGATTATTTGTAATAATTTACAAAAATACATGGGATTAACACTGGGAAATTCTGCATTTTACTGTTTGTATAGCCGTCATTCAGATGTCACTTTGTAATTAACATAACCTACTGTCAACTGTCAAGCTATGTAATATGAACGTATTATCTTATACATTAATAAATGTTTATTCAATATCAAAGCAATGGATATTAAGAAATAGAATAACTACCGAGTATAAAACATAATGCAATGATAAACAATATATGATGGCAAATGATGTTGCTAATTTCACTCTATTCGATTGTGCAGTAGTAAGTGAGTGATATATATTAATTCTGAAACTAGAAAAGGATACACATAGTCCCATAAGAGCCTGGTACTATCTTCTAAAAGGCGAATGAGGTAAAAATAAGTATATAAGATCAAAACTACTGACAAAATCCGGCTTAAATTAACTAATTTTGCCAAGTGCGAAATAATAAATATACAGAATCCTCAGATAAATTTTACAACTAGCATTGCTGACATTATTTTTACAGAAGTTTTTATTAGTGGGAAAAATGTAAGAAAAAAAAAGAGAAATGGCAGTAATCTTGTTCAATCAACCGATGGTTGCATAGGCAATATTACCTTTATTCGAGTAGATAATCTTAATTGTATGACTTTAGGAATCATTTTTAAACGCACGTAATGTGTAGGTACTACTTAGTAAATCTCTGCCGATTACAACCAAAATTTCATTTTACCTTTTTAGATAATCCATTACTTAAAATTTTATCGGTGCTACGTGACAATGGTGAACAAATGAAATACACACACTCAATTTGGGCAATGTTAAAATACTTCTGATTCTGAGTATGACAACGAAGAACGTGTTTTTCGTATCTGGTTTCCATTAAGCTATTTAAAAGGAGGTCATAAGAAGGTTTCTCGTTCTACATAAAAATGCTAGAACTGTTAAGATTTTAATTCAACATTGAGAGTGCATATATCTAGTTATAGAATTTTTAAAAAATCGCATAATGATAAAACTATTCATGCTACTGGGATATGTCCTAAAAATAGCGTGTGAGAAACAAATCCCGAGAGCCACGTAACCCCTTCAATTTAGTAATATTTTTGGTTTAAGGTTATCTTTGTTAGTTTGCTTAGTTGTTTGGTTGGCAATAATAATGCTATCAGCGTGCTATATCAGTTTACGTATGGTTTACATGCATTTTTATTGTAAACGGTTCTTTTTAGAATACTTTACAATTAAAATTGTTTATTTGTCGTCAGTTGTTAATTATATTACAATAATGTGGAACTTATTTTTTATATTTTTATATCATGGTATCGTCGCGGCATCTTGTGGCAACTGCATAAAGCTTGTCGTTGATTTAAATTCACATTAAATTGTAAAGCCGCGCTCTGATTGGATCCTTGAACTTAATTTGATTAAAAACTGGTCGCAGGCTCTGATTGGCTCCTTGAACTGAAAAACTGCTCGCGCATTCTGATTGGCTCCTTCTGTCTACTAGATTAGAATTATTCCTATTTCTTTTTTGCCGCAGAATATTCCAGAAATAAAATTATCTGGGCGAAATTTGATTATATAAGGAGCCGTGTAGATACGTTTTTTTTTGTAGTTTAAGATTAAGTACGTTTGTGTAAAAATCGAAGTGATTTGTAAATAGTGCAGTTAAGCATTAAAGTCATGGAATTATGGCAAGAACTTTTGTGTGAATATTTGATTTAACAGTGAGAATTTTATCTAACAAAGTCTATGTCTAAAAGTTAAATTTGTGACAATATGTTCCGTAAATACTGTTTTAAGATTTTTATCTACTGTCTTGGTTGTCACTTATTTTTTCAATAAATGTCTATAATTTTAATTCATTTTATAGTCAGCTTAGTACCTATAAAGCGGTGTTACACCGCTGGTTTTGTTTCTGTAATTCAGAACTTCAAATTCAGGTTAGTAACATAAGCAGTGTCAATGTGAAATATTTCCTTTAGCCTGACGCTTCTGACGTATTCTTAACCTTTGAAATCAGATATACGTGGTCCACGAGATTTGTTATTCTCTCTATAGTACGAACCTGCACTAGATACGCTTAAATAAATAAAATGAGAAAAACTAAAGAAAGTATTACAAACTTTTACAAACAAAATGTAGTTTTCGAAATATGCAAAATTATAGGCGGTTTTTGCGTGATAAAATTTGATGGGATTCAGTTGATGACTAGCACTCTCTTTCAATCCTTCAAAATAATAACAAATAAAGCGAATATTTCTACCTAAAATGCGAGTTAAAAGAAGCCACCGATACATTTAACACCTAACGTTTTTTCACGTCACACATCAGCGGGCTTGTTCTTTCCGTGGTAATGGTCGAGTAGACTAATTAGGTATTTAAACAGTTAAATTATAATTTTCTATAAATGATAAAAGCCTACATAAGCAAGAATGAAATTGAATATTTATTTAAAAAATATATAGACGTAGTATGTCACCAAAGAGTTAACTAGAGCTTTATTATAATTATAACGTAAGCATTATTCGTAGGTTTCTGTGGATAAGAAATTATTATTTCAGCAGTTCCCTACTTATTTATTTTCTTATTCTTACGTATTGACTTTCCATTTTTTTTGTAGGTTTTGCGCGTATAAAATATAAAAGTATCTGATAGAAAATGAATGGGAAATTTTATGCTCCAGATATACGAATGTTTAACAACAAATTCAAAGGTAAAGAACAAAAATACTGGAGGGAAATTAGTTCTCTTTTGCATTTGCTTAAAATGTTCATGTAATAGCAAAAGCAGGAATTGATAAAATTACTCTTCTGGTAAGCAAGGTCAAAAAAAAAACCTTAAGAATGGAAAATGCAGAAGATGTTTAAAATGAAAACTTGTTTAATGGGTATAGAAGAAATTGCGACATTCTCCAAGAACGTTGCTTCTAAAATTATCTATCTTGAGAAACGTCAAATCAACTAATTTAAAAAAATAATTTTTTTCAACAAACCGCAACGAAACAATAAAAAATTCGTCCACGTCTAAACAATACTAGTAACATTGAAGCACTTGGCCTTTCATCTCCAGTTATTTACGACACCTAGATTTTACATAGTTGTAAAGCTTCACCGTCAACGTTGAATAACTCGAACAAAACCGTAATTCGAGCCGACGGAATATCATTGAAACGCACAGAACGTGTACAACCGTATACATTACGCAAACGGCATTGGTTTGAATATGAAACAAAAGGGGCATGTAGCTAGTGAACCGTAAATTCGGTATGGTGTAGTGAACGCGTGTGTGAGAAAGATATTTATGTTACGTACTATTTGTTCTATTAATAGCCTTGTCTATTTTCATTCCCTTCTAAACATAAAGAAACGTAAGGAATTAGATATTCTCTTCGTGAAAATGCGGTTTCTTCTTCGAATCGCGGTTAATTGTAATTGCCGAGACAGTTGGATGAATTTTTACGAAAGTAAATTCCCAGGTAAATATTGAAAATCGACAAGACAATTATAGATCTATGAAAATTGGTGGTTAATTTGCGCAAGTCTACCAACCGTTCGCTTTCATCGGCGGCTTGAGATGCTTCCGCCAATTTGGCGGTAGCAGTGGCCAAACGTTCTTCAGAACGTTCCAAATCCTCTTCCAAAAGTTGAATACGACGGTTCAAGGCGGCAACTTCGGACTCGGCCTGAAAACGGAACAAACAACAATAAATTTATTTGTTTAGAAACGACATAAAATATTTAAGTATCAATTGTCAGCAAAAATAGGTGTAATAGAATGATTTACATAAAAGCAGTTTAACGTATTCAAAAATAAATACAATCAAAATTAATAAAATGGTTTCGGGCGGAAACATACGGCGAACGGGGCTGCCGACTTCGTAGCACCGTTTAGTTGTGCTTCGACGCACGATGGGCGTAGATATGTCGTTTTAGTCAACGGCACCGTGTTTATATTACGCAAATTCAATAAGAATTCGATTGAAGAACTCTTTTTCAAATCAAAATTTTGATGTGTGAAGACATTATTTAGCGTTTTTTTATTTTCAATTATTCAACTTCGACGGAACCTCGAAGATATTCCAAAACTACATCAATAGCGTTCGTATAATATGCGCAATTCACGAATCTTACAGGTTCGGTAAAAGAAATCCGCATTATTTAGCTTACAATAAGCTTGCAGTGGCTTACAATCAAATGACACTAAATACGTTTTGAGAAAAATATCAAAAATGTGTTAGTATCTAAAAGTAGTCACAAATTTCATCATTTTCGGCAGTGGGATTTCGAATACTCGATTCGATACGAGAGTACACTCGATATCGTCAATGGTATTGGTCGATACCACACATCGAAGATATTCGGAATCGCTATTATCGACAAACAATGGCGGACTTATGCCGTATCGAATAGTTTGGAATCCCGCTGCAGGTTTCTCTCGATGTTTTATGGAAGTAATAATTATTGTCATCCAAATATTCTGTCGCAACTAGCGAATTGCCCACATGAATGTGGTTATATACCGTGCGAGCAACATCCCTCCGCGATGAAAATATGTGAATAGCGTTTGTTGGGTGACTTTTCCCCAAGATTTCTCAACTGAATGGATACCTGGTACCAAGTCAACTGAAGGTTTTCCTTCATCATCATACACAATTCATAACAAAAGCATCAGGCCATAAATGCTTTTCATGTAGTGGATTATGCCCTAATCAATAGGCTGTGGCTTGAAGCTGATGTTTGGAGGTAAAAATACAAGTTTTATGAACTTAAGATTCACAAGACGAGCATGTTTACAAGCAACAAAATTTTACATTTTTTCCAGCCGAATTCGTGATCCCATTCACTCAGTTCGTTCATCTTATCAAGCGCGTAGTAAAACAGAAAACTTATGTGAAAGCTTGCTATAAGAACGAAGATTTTAACATCGCTGAGAAGTCGATCGTTATATACCAGTTCGTTACAAGCGCATAATTTTACAGTGTTTCTTATGGGGCACTTGAAATTTAGTTCATTATTAACGATGGTTCAGTATGAGCGGGGATGTTATTACAGATTTACTGTATATTTGCTTTGGAGGAACTGGTAACGTAAAACAAAGCATATTGCCTAAATGCGGGAAAAAAATTCAGATTGTTAACACCATAGCCCAAGCTCACGTAACCCAGCATGGAGCAGATTCAATAAATTATTTAAGTAGCCATAGTATCTTTACCGAAAGATCTAAATAAATGTCTGATCACCAATAGGTGTTAGTTCACTCAGTTAACGTTTACGATACAAGATTTAGCAATGATTACCTTACCTCCCATGTACTATCCGCCCAAACAAATACAAGGAATACCCCTCATTCACTTATTAATACCATCGTTTCTTTATTATGATTATTTGAAAAGACTGAACATTTATTTCCTCTATAATCAAGCCTTATTTATTCAGTTTGAGAATTTTACTTAATTGGAGATTACTGTTGTGCTTAGGCCTGTATACAATCGCTTTATTAAAGGCTTAAGTACAATGAAATACGAACCGCACAACCATAATTTATTGCCCATAAAAACATAGGTTTGTAATGGCTTCCATGTCTGGGCAAGTCTCGGTTGTCCACCAAGACAAAGATTTTTTAGAGGGCTTCAAATTACTTTATGAATGTTCTGTATTATTAAGAAGATCTATTCAATATTTTCTTTTGATGACTCTTGCAAATTTAGCATAAACAATCTGGTGAATATATTTGAATTGGCAGGGAATACAGTAAAGTATAGTACACAAAAATATCATTATTTAAAAAAAGGCAATGAAATAAGTTAAGTTCGTTTCGTTTTCAGTAAAATAACGTTGTCTAATCAATATACATTAATTTTACATTAATATAATCCCTACACAGTAGTGCTTCACTACAATGCACGTATTTATATATTACCCAATAACGTGATGTTAGAATTAATGTTGTAATTGGCCACAGCACAAGTTTAGAAAGTGACGTAACTTAATAATTAGGTTAAATTATGGACTGACCGTGAATAATAATGTCCTCAAAGTGTGCTATATTTTTTTAGCACATCAATGCACTTTTACTACCAACCTGTTATAAAGTAAATTCATTGCTTACGTATACAATTTAAGATTATTGAATAGTTTTTTGCCATGACAACATGTATGATATCAAAAAGAGCCATAAACCGTAATGTGTAATTAAATTTATATTCAATAAAAGTATTTTTGCCAATATTATTTCTTAACACATCATATCGCCGTTATCTGATAAATAACATAGATATGTGTTTAGGATTAAGCAATTGAGTGATAAAAGCGGTATATCTATGAATTAACATGGTGAGAATCATACAAATACCTACACCACTTCGTAAATGTAACTTGCACAGTTTTACAGAGAAATAAATTAAAATATAAACTAAAAAAAATAGATGGTACGTAATATATGTATAAAATATATTCGGTGTAGGTACTCATTTTTAGTCGATTGTCGTTAATTGATATTTGAAGTTTGTAAAGATTGGTTACTGGAATTGGAAACATTTTGGGTGTTTGAGTTACCTTGCTTTGCGTAATTACTAATTTCCTCTGATGCAAACAAAATAAATCTCATTCTCGTCCGCTAACGCAGAACTATTGCGCATACGTATAGAAAATAATGTATATATAACAAGTCTATTTGACAAAACGGAAGGAAGTATGGTTTAAGGTACATCCTGTAGTATTGTTGGCCAAGCTATTTTTTCCATAGTAAAACATTGTACCTATTTACTTTTCCCACAAATATATCGGTGTATTTATATAAATAAAGGATTAACAAGCTTTATAGTTTTGTGTTTCAGGGAAAAATATTCAAAACCTTTTTCTAAGAATAGTTAACGAAAGATAATAAATTACCAATTAAGTGATCGTATATTTTCGAATTAGATTTGAAATTTAAGGCGTTAGAACAAATCAGTAAATGATATATGGGGTAGTATCGCATGACACATTTTAAGAATACATATTGGGGTGTTTCGTCAATATAAATTGTCGTTTTTTACATCTATTTCATATACTAGATGTTTTAAATAACTTTTAATTTTTGTAAAATTTCTTATTTGTGTGAGGTCATGTCAATGTTCCTTAAATTCTTTTGTATCTATTATCTACATGTTATTAAACGATCTATCATGTAGTAACTGAATTATTCTTTTTAAATTAACACAAATAATGTAAAACCAACAGAATCTCTAGATTTTAAAACAACTATAACGAGTTTTCACATTTTATCTAAAATCTGAGTTTTTAGATCGTTAACACTATGAGGCAAGTTTACCTAATCCAACTCATACTTTATTTGTAATGCAATTCCCATACAAAAATGCAAGTCTAAATAATCAGTTGCCTAACTCTCAAAATTTTTAACTATTCAACTACAGCCACCTACGTAGGATCTACGGAAATTTAAACTTTGCCATTTTTGTCATTTGAATATTTTGTTAGCATTGATACGCCAAACGTTATGTATTTGCATATTTTGAAAGGGAAAACATTCAACTTACTACCTGTTACCATGCAATAACTAAACATTCGTTATTTATGAATACATTAAGGATACGAAATATCGACCAATGCGGTTTCCATTGGCGCAAATAATGTACACGAATGTTAAATAAAATTAACATTCATTTTAATAAAGTTTGGTGTAATAGTAATTCCACAAATACAGCACTAATACTAATCTAATATACAGGGTGAAAGGTTGCGAGCTGGCTATAGGAATTCGTGTACAACTTATGATGGACGCATGGGAGCTCCATTAGTTAGAGTAAATTCCGTGCAAAAATAAGAGTTATGCGAATTGCTATACTTCTCATACGCATAACATAGGTTATGCTACTTGGATATATTAGTCGTGGTGTGGTTAGTCCCTAGTTTGTCGCTGACGAGAATATACTGAAGTCGGTTGCGATTATGAAGAAATAAATGTTTTTATTGTCTTTCACCTCCACTGGTATTCACATCGTCATTACATATAATTAATGTAATGTATACTCCTCTTGAGCAGTGAAAGGGTTAGTAATGGAGTACTACACAGTTGAATGAAGTACAAATAATAAACTATATTAAGCCGGCACTTCGGCAAAAGTCACTAGTGATTTATTTGTAGTTAAATTTCCAAATGGATCTATACCGAGCATTAGAACAACACAAAATAGGATTCGAGCGTTAGACACCGGGAACTCGAAAACTAATTCAAAAAATAAAATTATTACGACTTATATTATGCTTTTTTTATTAAGAATTGTAGTGTATTAGTTTTTTATTTACAAATTCAGAACAGTCGTTAGCTCTATTGTTTTATGGCTTCGTTTAGAAGTATTGATTTATTTCGGTATAATACAAGAAAATAGTTTTTGGGTAGAATATTTTTTTACCAGCTTCGACTAGCCCCACCTTTTATGTAGTCGACCAGCTAAATCGTGGTTTTCTATTACCAGAGTAATCGCTTCCGACCTGTATATAAAACAATGTAAAATATAAGCAGCCTAGTGCTAAATCCATCTAAATCCACTGTCAAAAATAATAGAGAAAATAGACTACAGGAAATTAGTAAGAAAAGTAACGTTTCCACATATCAATAAAATATGTACCGCGAAAAATATTGCTTGTGAAAGCGAAAAATATTTGGATTTATCTGATTTTCTAAGTAAACCATAGATTCAATCAATTTATTTTACCTGATTTGTGACCGTTCCCTTTTCGTGCGTTTCACAAAATTGTCCCCTTTCGGGCGTGCCTTTAACTCTATGTAGAGTAACGTTTATCTAATCTCAATGTTATACAATACTAATTAAAATTAAAAGTAAATCTAATTTTACGATATATTTCAACTTGTCCAATGTGTCACTAAGATTTTTCTATATTGAATTAGGTCAGTTACAACTGCTTTTAACCACCTATTTAATCCACAGCATTTTTTTGCTCTTTTATGGGTACTTATGCACACACAATTTTGCAGGAAAACAGTATTATAATAGTGAATTTCTTCCTGAATTTCATTAATTCAAATATATTGGGATGTGCTTTTCCGTCTTGAGTCTGTTTTGCCATCTTTCTACAGAATTTGTAGTCCGATGACGTTCTCCATGGCAAATATTTATGGCCATATTTATTCGGCGAGAATTATCTATCCATTGATTAACAAAATAATCGTTAAATTTAGCCATGGCTTCATTGGTAGGAGAATTTTCCATTATACATGTGGTTTATTGTAAACATTTATTCCTTATGCAATTACAAGTAATTATAAATTCACAACAAATTGATTCTTAATCCGTTAACAATCGCTTAACAATCCCTTAACGACTTTCACCTCTTATGTATGTGATTATATATTCAAACCTGTACCTTAATTCCTAGTCAAGTTTAATGTTTAGTTCTTAATCCCTTGACGAGTTCTAGAATTATCTCTTAATAGGGGGGTAATGCTTTTATTTGTTTCTGCCAATTTTAGGTACGAAATGGGATTTAAGAAAAAGAAACACGATTTGGACGCCCAAAACAGGAATTTTTCAGGTAACATTTTTCTAAGCCCGAAAGGGGAACGCACAAAACAGGAAGAGACCATTTTACCATCTTAAATACATACATATAATAAGAGTGTTCAAAACAGCCTCAAACATCTTAAAGTGTTCTAGACTCTAAAAGTCCTTAGATTAGTTCTTAGTTTCTAATTAGTTTAAGCGTCTAAATATGTTAAATTTGAGAAAAGATTACAAGGACTGTGGCGCAATATAGTATATATTTACCGGGTCACAACAATGTTACAGATGTTAAATTTATTAAGAAAATACATATCCAACCGCGAAAACGTTAGGAGTATCATTCATGTCGCCATAAAACCATCAAACAGTTACTTATCTCAAATAACCTACATATGTATGGACAGATTTAGATTTGTGTTGTATTCTCATACAATTTTTTTTATCTGAACTAAATTTTAATGTCGAATCTAGTAAACAAATAATTTTGAGATAGGAGTTAAAAGTCATTGTAAAATATATATACTATGAAAACGGCAACATATTTAGCTTTGACCTATGTATCTATGCTTGGATTAAACTGTTCGTAAAAACCCATCTTTTGCAATGGATTATATTTGTTTTTTTGCAATAGGTGTTTGCCAAGATAGAGGTATCTTGATTTAATTCTGCAACATTGCAAAGGTATTTATTATAGCGCAAAGTTGTTTATTCTATAGAACGTATTTCGGAAATTTAAAACCTTATTTTTTTATTTAAAGAGTTTTGGTAAAGAGTGTACAACTTTATGTTACACATTACCTTATTCATCAAGCGAATCCCTGCGAAGTGATGCAAAATTAACCATTTAACACACGGAACCGATCAGTGAGATCCAGGTTTAATTTGTTGCTACCCTGTTTATTTACTCTTTCGATTTTTTGGAAGCAAAAATTTAACCCTACCAAATGTTAAACTTAATTACTAATAAAAACCGTTTGCACGTGTCACTCCACTGGGTGCTATTGTTTTTGCGCACCCTATATACGCGGTTATCTCTATCTATCTATCGTTATATAACACCGTATTTAGATATCTGGGTTTAACGTAATCTATTGCCTAGGTCAAAGTAACATTGTGTATATTTAGTGCACAATAACTTACTCTTAGTTATAAATACTGTACATATATGTATCTATATACAGGTGCCGGACTTGATAATGGGAATCCAGGTATTCCCGAAACACGTGTCGTCCCGAATTAGTTAAAACTTTGTGCGGGAGGAGTAATCCGAACCGTGTGTTTATATACAGGCTATTCAAAAATTTCGGGGCATTATTGCTAACTTTCTTATTATTAATGCTACAGATTCGGTTAAATTAGCAATGATTCAG
>JARFOC010000325.1:1699933-1719640 GCA_031763485.1 Osmoderma eremita | reverse complement strand
TAGCCTTGCAAATATAAAATCTCAAAGTAAAACGCGGCTGTAAACTGTGCAATAGCATAAGCAAAACATAAATAAACGAACATGGCTAGACGACCGTGCACTACCGTGTACCAGAGGAGTATGACTGTGATTGGCTGCTGTTAATTTGATTACGTCAGTGCGGAGCACTGTCATGATCTGACCGGCCTTGACGAATTTGAGATCCAAACTTAACATACCGTATTATTTCTACCGCGGGTTTATCCTTCAGCGCCTCTATACAGGGTCGACAGAACTAACGGGCAAAAGAGCGGCATTTTGGTTGTCAACACCTTGTTTACAAATGGTGTCTCCAGGTGACCCTTACTTGCACCTTTAAGTGTGAATTTATTCTGTGAAAACATGTCTTTAGGAGAAGGTGACAATGAATCCAGGTATTTGGAAACGGTGAAAAAGTTGTATTGCAATTTACAATGTAGTGACAAAAAAGGGAGGAGAAATGCATTTCGAGAATTTTCAATGTTTATATCACAGTCTAACCAAGAACAGCAAATGGAAAGATATCACCTAATATTTAATGAAAGTCATATGTATGTTCTACATGGTTTTAGAGATAAATCTGAACCTGTACGAGAAGAAGCAATCAAATTAATTAAAATATTTTTGATTGACATTTTACCAATCAATGACTATTACCTTTCATATATATTTCCAGTGCTAGTAGAAAGGCTGGGTAGTTGTGAAATTATTGAGGAGTCAGAGGAGATACGACTTCAATTGGTGCAGCTACTAGAAAACATTCTTAACAAATATAAAAATAATAACTTGATGAAGCCATTTCTAAATGATTCTGTCACTATTTTAAAGGAAACTACTATGGACAAATATCCAGCAATCAAAGAAACAAGTTGTCATTGTATCATAAAACTAGCCCATGCACTCCCAAGGGATTTTCATATGCAAGCAGAAAATTTAATTAAACCAGTTGTTAGTAATTTTGGACATCAACGTTACAAGATACGCTGTGAAGCTATAACTTGTATTGGTAAGTTATGAAATGTCCATTAATATTATAATAGTACGATAATATTCACACATTGTTAAATTAGGTGAAATTATATTAAACAGTACGTATAAGGGATTGGATGAAGTTGTTGGGCCTATGGCTGAAAAACTTTTTGACCAAATTCCTGCTGTACGAAAAACTGTTGCTCAAGTTGCCGCAAGATGGCTATTAGAATATAAAGATCGATATTCCTTTTTCCATAAACTATTACCATTAATACTTACAGGGTAAAGTAATTATTATGCAAATGATTTTATGAGGACAACAATTTTGTTTAGGTTGAACGATGAAGTACCTGAAACAAGGGAGGAAGCTCACAAACTGTGGAATATTGTAGGTCTGCAATATCAGAATGAAAATGAAAATGATTTGAAAGATCAACTGGATTATTTAAATGAAAAACCGAAGCATTATTTAAAACACTGTATATATTCAACATTCACTGCTAACTGAATAACTGTAAGCACTGTATCTGCTTTTAGTGAAACGTCCAAATCTTGGTTGTAGAGTTCTTGTGCAAAGAAATGTTAGCAAATTAGCTAAAGCTATATCAAGGGAATTACTTAGTTGGCAAGCTGATATTAGAGTGCGTTGTAGTCAACTGCTGTGTTCCATCGCACTACATGCTGAAGCAGAGATTACCCAAAGTTTACAAGACTTACTACCTGCAATGTATATTGCAGCTAAAGATGAAGATAAAAGAGTTGTTGATAATGTAAGTCATACAGTAACTCTCGCATTCTGCTTACATTATGAGAAATGTAAGCAAATACTCAGGTTGGGAGGCAGATGCGCTAAACTTATAATTTTGGGCAGAATACTTGTACAGGTTTCTCTCACTCAATGGCTATTCGGATTCACAACCAAACTGCAAAGCGTGTGAAACAGATTTTTAAAATTTGCGACGTTGGTGGTGGCATAAATTATGGCACGTGTATTGTTTTGCTTGTTTGCTGATAATCAGACATCCCACTTTTGAATTTGGCTGAGGAAATGAGATATTTGGAAAGCAATATAGTTTTGACGACACCAACATTCAGAAAAGAGTAAAACAATAAATTTCTCGAAAATAAGCAAACAAACTTAACATTCGACCTACCTAGACACGATGTTTCCAAAGTCTTCTTCTTAATCTAATACGTACCTACCTTTAGGTGTAAGGTGGTGTGCTGTCAATTTTATTCACTTACAATTCAGCAGTTTTCACCTTGTTGCGCTGTCATTCCATCGTCGTCTTCTTTTTTTACCATGATCTCATCGATAAAGCTGTTGATGTTGACAGACATCGTCTCTACTCTTGCCTATCCTCTTTATGTAGTTTTTAAAGCTACCATGGCCATTAAGTACTCGTGCCAAGCAGTAGCCGACTCGACGGTGCCTGCGCTTGACCCAACCGTTTAGCTGTGGAATGAGCTTTTTGGTCCATTGTGCCATTTCCACCGTTGCGCTCCAGTAATTTTGCCATTTTTCAAGCGTGCACTCCCGTGCGCGTTATAGAGCATTAGTTTCTTCCTGTGCCCTGGACCCCTGATTTTATGTGGTCCATCCCTCTTTTACCTCTGAGAATAAGGGATTCCGTTTTTTTGTGGAGCCAGCTCTAACCGGTGTTCTTGCATCCACTCCAGTACCTGTTTCAGCGCTTCATTTACCTTCCACTGGAGTTCTGTCTCGCTTCCAGCGGCTACTACTAGCGCTAGATCGTCCGCATAGGCCACAGTGTTAACACCTCCAGGAAGGACCATCCGCAAAACCCCATCATAGAAGCAATTCCAGGGTGTGGGCCCCAGAATTGAGTCCTGCGGCACGCCTGCAGAGACAATCAGCTGCATCCTTTTATCTAGCATCAGAAATCGCTCTTCTAGATAACTACTGATTATATTAATCATATACTCGGATATTAAGTTCCACATTGCGGCGTTAAAGGCATTTTTGACATCGAGAGTAATTAACACTATCCATTTATCTTTTGGCCCATCTTGTAGGATATTGACAACCTTTTCCACCGCCTGGATCATGGATTTGCCCTTACGAAAACTGAATTGGCTATCAGTGAAGTCCCCTAGTGATTCTATTTCTCGTTCGAATCTATTTTTCGATAAGCTCTCATACACCTTGCTAAAAGAACTCAGTTGACAGATAGGCCTGAAATTCTGTTCCTCTGGCTTTCCTTTAGGGATAATAACAAGCCTTGCTGTTTTCCACGCTCTTGGAAAACTCTGCTGTGAGAAGTGTCCATTCATTACCCCGATGAGTGCATAGGGTTTAACCTCCTCCATCTTTATGGCCTCGAGAGGCACTCCATCACTTCCCGGTGGCGTGCCGTTCCGAAGTTTATGGAGGACCGCGCAATTGTTTAAGCTCTTTATCTATCTGCGTAAGTTGTCTATCTAACTTATTAAAAATAAAAAAATACCCATACCAACTCGATGAGTGAAGAACTCCTGGATACGTATTTCGGCAACTAAGTTGCCAACGTACGTATCCAGGAGTTCTTCACTCATTGAGGTGGTAAGGGTATTTTTTATTTTTACTATTTCAAGCCACCGTATCCTGTTTTGTATTTTATATCTAACTTATTTCAACTGTCGGTGATCAGATGGTAGTGACGCCACGCGAGGAAGGTAGTAGTGGGGATAAAAAGTAAATTGGGGCCTCTGTGATAAATCTTATGGGATTTTTTGCCAGGACTAACATATCTAACATAGCCAGCATACTCTGGCGCATGTCATAGTATCCCGTAGTTCGTTTCTACTATCTCGTACTTATTCCTTGTAATTCAAAGGTTTCACATATGGTCAAATTTGCTTCGCGGCTAAGTTGGATTATTTTCAATTGCGATAATGAATAGATTCTTTTTTTTTGTACAGAATTATTATGCCATTTGATAATCTGTACTTTCCTGGTGGCAAACAGCTACATTTTAATTTTTAGTATTGCAAATACCTCCAACATAATCATCCTACGTAAAGGCATTGAATATATAAGCATACATGGGCATCATTTCCATATTTCCATCCTATCATATCTTTAAAGTTAACAACCTGTGCATACATCTGTAAAAGTATCATAATTTTACACACAATGATTTTGTAGATCGTGATTGCTAGTGAAATTCTGGGCGTATTCGTACCTCCTACAACATGGATCAAAATTATTTTACCAGCTATAGAAGATGGTGCCCATTATGGTCACTTTAGCGTTTTGGCCGCTTTAATTAAAGGAACTCCCGAAGAAATCATACGACCTAGATTGGAAGAAATAGCTAATTTGTTAGCGCATGCGGACATCTGCCAAAGTCGTAAGGTATAGAATATGCAACAAAATTATAATTTGCACAAAAATTTTCTTATTTCCAAGAAAATATATCAAAGGGAGCTATTTAACTGTGCGGAAGCCCTTATGTCAAAATATGAATGTGATGATTCAGATTTTGGAAAGCATATCTTCACGGTATTGATTACACTAGTTTCTCTTAGAGATCCGGAAAATGTTACTATAAACGCGTCCTGCTTTCAAAAGCTTACTGAAACATTGTCTATGCAAGATAAGTGTCAATTGTGGGGCAAATATAGCAGATCCTTATTAAAAGAGATTAAAAATGATCCTAAATCATGGATGGTAGTGTCAGCAGATAGATGTATTTTTGAAACTATATTGCTGGAGTCAGGTGTGTGTTTGTGACAAATGATTTAATTCTTATTTGAGTTGTTAACTTGGTAGGCGAAGCCGTTGGAGAAAATTTGGATTTGATTGGCGAGATTTTAGTTCAATGTTTAGATATTGCCGTTGACGCTGAATCTAGGCTAAAAACATTTATGGCATTAACCACGGCTATGGACAATAAACATATCTTATTCAGAAATGCTACAGAAGACGCCTTCTTCCTAGAAACTCTAGTTACAGGTAACATAATAGTAAATAAATAGTAACTAATAAAATTGATTGTATATTTCATCAAAAATTAACATAAGCTTACAATGAATATTATACTGCCATAGATGTCTTCATTCCATCTCTCGTTTGGCATGCTGGACGTACGGCTGAAGCTATGAGGACTATGGCTGCATCTTGCCTTTTCAGCGCTTTAAATCCAATTGACGGAGTTGAACTTTTTATATCCACCGACAATTTAAAGCAGTTAACAGAAAAACTAATTCCCCTCTTATTGTCCCTATCTGAAGATGCATCATACATCAGCAGGACGTTAGCTATACAAGATCTAGCGCTACTCAAGGAAATGATGGTACGGAGGGAAATTTGGTGTAATAATAATTTACTGAAAATATATCCGGGTATGTATTGTGACTTAAAACTAAATTTGATTTACAATTCCAAATCAATCGCTCGCATTTCTTTATTTTGTTTTACTCTCTACCTTTTGTATAGAACTAGTAAAACGCTTAGATGACCCAACCGAAAAAGTCAGGATTTGTGCTGTGAAATCATTGTCTGCTATACTGGCGAATCCACCAGAACAATTTTTAAGTGACACTTTTAAGTCACATCACGAATATTTAATTGACACTCTTCTAATCCATTTCGACGATGATGATGAAGCGCTACAATATTTAATAATGGGTAAGCAGTGATCCATATTAAAAATGATGCTCAGTTTGATTCAATTTCTAAATTGACATTATATTTTCAGATGCTTTGAAAGTGTTGGCGATAATCTGCGGAAACGTACTGCACGAAAAAGTGCATAAACAAAAATCCCTGCTCAGAAATCAAAAAGGTTGTGACGACTTAATTTCGTATTTAAAAGAACTTAATATTAATGCAACATAAAGGAATTCTAAAATCCAGCTATTTGATAAATTAGTATTATTTCAATTATACCTCAAATATTTATGTTCCACAATAAATATTCACAATATACATCACAGTTGTAATTTACCTTATGACGTAAGTTCAAATCAAATTATATATATATAATCTTTTCCTTTCTACCCTAAGGTGTAAGGAGTAAATCAGGGTTACAATTCATCTAGGTACACAAAATCTGCCCATTCTTTCTTCTCCTTCGCCATTCTTACAGCTTCCGTCCAGCCCCTGTCCCTACTCTCAAGAATTAGTCCTATCCGCGCGTTCCATGTCTTTTTGGTCTTCCCTTGCCTCTGTTGTTGTGTACCTTTGCCTCCCATATTCGTTTAACCTGCCTAGTATCGTCCATTCGGTTCAGATGCCCAAACCATTTAAGCTGGTTCCTCTCGATAGTACTGAGGACCGATTCCACTCCAAGTTCTTCTCTAACTGCGTCATTCCTTATCCTGTCCATTCGAGTAATTCCTTTGACCGCTCTTAGATACTTCATGTAAATAGCTTGTATTTTGCTTCTTTGCGATTGATTAAGGACTCCGCTCTCGCTTCCATAAATTATCAGCCATCAGCTTTAATTAGTTTGAAATCGCTGGTTTCTTGCAATTTGTCTAGTTTGAATGTCATAAGTACAGGACTTTAAAGTATTAGGAATAGCTTTGTTGTCAAAAGAAAGAAAATACTTTGCTTTCAGAAGTCATACAGTAGGCTTTATTCAAACGAGTTTTCACACAACAAAAGACCATGTCTCTGAATCGCATTACAAAATGAAACTTTCAGGGTTTTCTCAATCAGCTTTTTATTATTTTTTTCTTTCTTTTGTACATATATGTTACAAGTTGGAGCATATTTCCACTGATGATATACCTGTTGTGGAGCTTGCATTTAATTTTTCATAGTCTGGGTTAATAAAAACTCTTGCAAAACTTGCAGAGTATTAGTATCCTGCAAAAGAAAGAAGCCGGAGTGTACATATACTGCATTGCAAGTAGGGCGGTATTTTATATTCGGGTTTCGCTCCTACAGATATTGATTTTCCAACCCAAAAATGTACAGCTCAGAAAATTTATCTGCGTTTTGACCAGCGGCGGCCGGTGTATAAGGCCTGCCTCTCTGCAGCAGTAACTAAATTTTACAAAAGCTGTAATCAGAAATAAAAAGTAATTTCCAAAATTACTTTTTATATACATAAAATAAAATTTGGATTATGTATTAATCAAAACAGCATTACATTACATATTATATTTTAAATTTCCACTTAAATCGCTTTCGCGCAAAAACAAAATTAATACAAAAAGTCCTTAGCTCTGTTTGGGTTGCCGAACGACCTGCTGGAGAGATCCAAACCTCCGCTTGGTATAAGGACGAACGGGGCTCCCGACATCGTAACACCGTCTAGTATATCGTTTTAGTCGACGGCATTGTGTTGTATTGCGCAAATACAATATGAATGAAGAACTTTTAAACATCCCTTTTCAGTACGGACTTTTGAAGAAAAAATTGAAATTAAATCACTGGAATGGCCTACGCCTACAGTGGTTTTAAATTAAAATGGAAAAAGCATAAACAGTTTTTATAAAAGACAAGTTAATAACAAACTTTATGAAGATTTTTGAAGATATGTGGGTTGTAAAAAAAAACAAATAGATCACTTTGTTGTCCATGCTTGCTGTTTAAATGTGAACCTTCATAGAGTTTTAAGACCATTGTCGAATATGAATTTATGTTTATTTGTTTATTTATTAGATGTAGGGTTGCGCGGCATGTTTATTATTTTTAGTCCCGCCTAAAATATAGAAGTAGTTAATACACGAAAAAGTATCGGGAGAGGTATCGTAGTACGTTAAGTTTCACTCGAATATAACAAATTATGTTATATGTTTCCTGTGTTCTATACTAATAAAGAATAGTAATCAAGCACTGTCTTTATTCATCCGCGTTAACAGGCATAACAAATTGGGACCATTTGTAGGAGTATAGTAAAAAATACCGTGATACGTTCGGAATTTTCACGAACATCAGCCAGACAATCCATTCAGAAACATAATGAATAGGTAGAGAAAAATAGATAAATTTTGTCAAAAATTATAGATCGTATAAAATTTTCTGGAGAATTTGAGCTGGCATGACGGATCTGGGTCATCAAACGATCCCGGAATATTTAGAAGGTTGATTGATTTAATGGACAGCGTGGAAAACGCAATTCAGGACCATGTTGAAAGGTCAGAAGGTTTTAAGGACGCATTAGACTATTCAAAATAACCTGCTGGATTGTATGGTAGAATTTATGATTATTTAGTTATATTTTGTGCAGCTCGCCGCTAAAAACTCACGAGCCGCCCCTGGTTTTGTGAGAGACATGACAAGTAATGCTGTTTAGCTCTACAGCGATATGTGATCAGTTTGAAGCGATTTTGTCTCTTCAAACTGATTATTCATCTAACGCTTATTGGAAATACTTGAGTAAGTGTTTTGTCATTAGATAAAACGCATGCGTTGATGTGTATGATTATATGCACACCGGAAATTACACCTTAATACAGTTCAACTGTGGTTTGAATCTAAATGACTAATTTTCTACCTGCCCCCACGCAGCGATACTCTCTTTGATGGGAAATTGACATATATGTAATAATAATATATGTATCTATTAAAAATACATAAGAAGCCGTCAGTGCAGCAGAAGAGATAAACGGCATAATCGCCGTTCCAATGACATTTCCCTGCTCAATGTGTGTCGACATCTTCAGCCAGGGGCCTGAGCTATGTTATTATTATTATTGAGTTAGCATGATAAAGTACTTAGTGTAAATATATTTTTTATTTAAGGCAAAATTCTTTATTCCCCTCATATTTTGTGTCTAACATCGAACTTATCTTCTGATTCTGAGGTGCTATCAGTATATTCTTCTTCACCTTCTAATTCTTTATATTTTCTTCTTCGCCTGGGTAATAAAATAAAAAAAGCACTCGACATTAAATTTATCTATACTAAATTAATTTAAGGGAGATTACCTGGCTTTCTGTCTTTTGCAAACACCCATGGTTAAAATTTTGGCAAATAACGTTATTATAATGATCAGTAAAATGACGACAGCAGCATAACATATCGTATCAAAAGGCAGCCATTCTGTAGTAGTAGTACTTGCGCTTGCTTCCTGAACATAATGCGGACCATAATAACTTTTGCTGTCACAAAATACAACATGTAAACCGAAAGAAATATGGGTGAAATTGTACTCATACTTAGGTTTGTCTTTTAAAAAGTCCCTAAAAGGATTATCAAGACTTCGTTCTATGTCTTTGCCCAACTCATGAAAAACAGTTCTACCCAGCCAATCGGCAAGGTCTTCCCTACCCAACTGTCTTAATCTACGACCTAAAATTTCATGGGTTTCTCCTTTTCCTTCACCAGGACTGCTATTCCAATGAAGTAATAAGCGTATGCATGGAACTTCTTTGGAAAGTAAATTCTCTGGCGAAAAAATGATTACCTTATTTAATATCGAACTTGATCAATCACTCATCGTTATTTAGTAATTTTGCAGTAATTTATTTACCAGCTCCATCTACATTAGGCGGTAAATCGTAAGAACGAAAATGTAATGCTGCAACCAACCTTCTACATTCTTGAGCTTCTAAATGATCAGCAATATATTGATACTCCGGCAGATTAACATCAATAGTACCTTCAATGACAATCCAACGCATTTTCTGTACAAAGGTAATAAAAAGAAATAACATAAGCTGAATGTATTCTCATAATCTTACCAAAATAAAAATATTTAGAAATATATCGAAAATCATGATCTTAATCATGTCAAACGTCACACGTGGTCATACTGACTATGACAATCAGGAAGTCCATGTATTGAATTGTAGTTGGAAACCTGGTAATAACCTAGGACATACCAAAATAATAAAGGTTATTGAAAATCTCGTGTTAGATATGAGCTGCGACTCAATGATTCCTAAACTCTCCTGCAACAAAACCTTCGACGTCATGGCAGACTGGGAGGGATGGAACGAAAGGCTGAAATGAATATCGCAGCAGACTAGAAGCTGGGCCACAGACGGATCGAAAACGAGCACAGGTTCGGGGGCAGGGGCATGCGGGGACAGTTCGGAGCGAAGGCTGGACGCACCTCTGGGAAAGCACGCCTCCGTGCTTCAAACATAAATCTGTGCAATACAAATCTGTGCTAGAGAGTGTCTGCAGCAGGGACCACAAAGCAAAGTGCTCTACATTCTCACTGACAGTCAAGCTGCCTTAGAGCCATTGGCATCTTATGGGATATCTGTCAGGCTGGTATGGGACTGTCTGCAAGACCTTCAAAACCTGGCGAAACACAATACAGCCAAAACTGATGTGGGTGCCGGGACATGAGGAAATTGCAGGTAATGAGCAATGAAATGTAGCAAACAGATGATGAGGAAACCATCACATTTGGCAGCTGACTATCCCTTGGCAAAACGCAGATTAGGGTGATGTGTCTACTTACTGGACACAACTTAACACCTACACGGAATGGGAGTCTACAGGAGGGAAACCCTGTGTAGATTATGCAATGAAGAGGAGGAGACAACCTCTCACATTTTTGAATGCTACCCATTAAGCCACCGGAGAAACACCGTCAGGTGCAATAGACAATCTATGGGGCATACCGGAAAAGGATTTGTCGCACACACTACTAAACCTTGTCAGGGGGCTAGATCTGTTCAGATAATCAGGAAACAACCGAATGCAGATTAATACAATAGGCCTCAAGGCCGCAGTGTTAAAAAGGATGTGAAAGAAATTTCTCTGCATTCGGGACTCAACCAATCATGTGCAGAACGTAATATCTCCCAATAATTTATTTTAGAAAACGTTTAGAGTGAAAATATAATGTTTAAAGAAAAATAACATAATTTGTACACTGATTATATCACAAAAGTTTTCCCATAAATATACAATTTATTTTTTGGTACCACATAATTTTTGGTGTGTCAAAATTTGAGCGTGGTACAGTAGCTTTTATGCAAGAAACTAAAGGTAAAGATTTTAATGTTACATATAGTACAGCGGGATCTTCATCAACTTTCGACTCCACAGTCATAGTAATTGAAGCTACAAGATAAAATCGTAGAATGACGTTTCTTCCCTCAACAAATTTTATCAATTACCTGCAACTAGGGGTGAATCAATCATCCACAAAAAGAAAGAATATACTGGTAGATGAAGTAATAATGCTCTTGAATGCATTAAAATCAAATCAAAGGTATTTAGAAGTACTCTAAACTGAAAACGAAATGGTGTACAATTAAGTTGGCAATCAGCATAGTTCTGTGAACATACCACTGTAAATACAATGTAATATAACAATGTAGTGGGAAGCAGAAAAAGAAATATAGTGAAACCTAAAGTACCAATAAATAATTGATTGTGGCTATACTGATGAGAATCTATTCTGTTTCTTAATGGATTGTATTTTCTTCCAATGAAAAGTCGCCATAGAGCAATAAGCCCATTTATTTGCAATCCATATAATCTAAAAATAAAATTCCATCTATTTCTGTATTATTTTGGATAATGTTTGTTTTACCTAGCTGCATAAATATAAATGCAGTACATGTGCATTGTACAAATTTTAATCAAATCTTCTAACACTGCTGCTTGGAAACTTAATCCGAATCCTGCTGGAAAGAGTAAAATGTAGAGCACTGAATAAATATATGGTTTGATAAATTCCATGAAGGTCTTCCAAAGAAATATATGGTAAAAAAAGAATGTCCCAAGGGTTCTATTGAAAGCATAATTTAACTTCAATCCTATTGGTGAACCCATTAAAAAGATCAACAAATTTTTCAAGCCGTGAATAATTTCCTGCAATAACAAACTCTCGTTTGAGTCTTCTCCCCATAATAAGAGAATTTGTAGGCTAATAGGTGTAGACTTACATTTACTGTAATATCTAAAAACTTCATTATATCTGTCTCATATTCAAAAAACAAATATAACATTATGAAACCAAAAATTAAGTCAATCACTTTGGACGTGAAGGAATTCCATACTTTTATAGAAATTCGTTCACTATTTTGTGCAGAATTAATGCCCCATTTCAACATATTAATACTGTTTTCAAAGTGAATTAATACTGAAGAATGTTGGAAAAACATTTTTCCTCTCCTAAAAATCTAAAAACTTTCATAAATGAAAATAGAAAAGTACATAAACATACTTCCAATATTGTTTCAATCAAAAACATTAATATAATATACACAATCATAAATCGTGGTTTCACTGCTTTATAGCTGGATTTATTTAAAGCAGAACATAAATCATTAAAATGCTTGCCATAATTTTGTAACTTAAATATTGTAACATCGCATCTACTAAATGCTTTTATATCATACGAGATTACAGTAAATTTATCTTCATATTCTTGATTATCCAAATTATTAATTTTAATTTCATGTGTTTTATTATTAATATGAAGCCATTCCGAATCTTTGCCTGTAAACATAATATCTGGTGTTTGTGAACTGCAATACCCAATTGTATAACCAGATTCTAATATCAATTTATCATTTGTGATGTAGAATACTAAATTGTTATCTATTTCTTTGGCAAAACCTTCTAAAAATCCTATATCCTTCACATTTAGTGTACTTGGAACAAATACAAATACAGACTTCATGATGGTAATTGTTTAGTTATCTCTAATAAGAATATTTCATTGCACTATATTATATTGTTTGTGCGGCAGAAAATACACTTTTGGTCTTACAATCACATACTAAAATATATTTAAGGAACATATGAGATCACATTTTTTAGGTACTTATAAAATGGGCATTCGTTAATTTTTTGTTGTTCCAGTTCCGCCAGTTACGACCTCTATCGGTAGATTTCAGAGATGATCAGTATTGCCAACTTACCGCGCTAGTTATTCCCTCAGAATATTAAAAAGTTCCCTCCCAATTATAAACATATATGATAAAGGAATAATATTTATTTATTGCCCATGGGATTCATTACCATTAATAGGACAAATAATAATAATAATACACACGCATGTGCTAAACTAAATACAGTTCAAATATTCACTTCGTCATTCCTTTTTTTGTTTTGTAACCACCTATAGTGGCGATTGAACAGATTCTTTCTGCTTCGACAATTGAATGTAGCATTATATTATTTTTACTAACCCACATAAATTTGGAAACACACCTGGGGCATCATATCGTTTTTTTACAAATCGCGTCATATTTTTATAAATTCTTGTCCTTTAAAATTTTCGATATTTCTAGCACTAAATGCTGTTTATAAATTACGTCATTCGATTAATAATATTCAGTTGAATCCCCATAGTAATTTGACTTTGAAATTGTGTTGTGCCTTAAAATTAAAACGTTCATTTTCTACTACATTAAATGCAATATTATGTAGGTATAGGATACGGTGTGTAACATTTATAATTATACTACTAATTTTATAAATGATATATATTGATTTTGGTAAAATACAATGGTGTATTTATTACAAGGATGCAACTATGATGTTCTTGATTGTCACTTGTCATAATCATCTGCATCGGCAGATGGCGTCGCAGGTAGCAACTTGCAGATGTTACAGGGTGGCTTAAAATAAATTTAAGTTAAAACTAGCCCTTACCACCTTGTTGAGTAAAGAACTCTGTATACGTATTTCGGCAACTAAGTTGCCATGTTATTAACTTTTTTATTTTATTAATTAATGTTATTAATTGCGTTCGAAGAGCTGCATTGGTATCCGAGTGCTACGTCTGACATTATTTTCCTTTGTGGTTTTCTGCTGAGGATGGCAACTTAGTTGCTGAAATACGTAGAGAACAGTTCATTTGTACACGGTGCAGTTTCATTTGTAGATTTATTTAGAGATAACTCATAGAATTGGCGCAATACACAAGAATAAACAAGTTTTGATAGGTAAAAGTCGCTCGGATTGATAATATAGTAAGGATAGATGAGGCGTGGATGAGACGTGCGTATCCCTCTAACGGTCTGTGAACCGAACTAAACAGACTAGCGCGCCGAACCTCATATATTTCGAACTTGACAGGATGCATAATTCCGTACATAAATCTATTCATTCTTCTGTACAAGCCTTTTTTTCGCAGGATGTCTATAATTCTGTTCAGAAAGTGGGTGCAGAAATTGCGCAAAGAAAACGCATTGACAGAAATAATGATTTTGAAGAAATGTAGTACGGAAAACGTGGCTTCACGTGTAGATTAATGTAGTTTAGAAAAACAGCATCGCTTTAAAATATCGTTTACATGCATGCGTGGGCGTTTAAAAATATAGTATACGTTAAAAACGGGCAAACAATATTCTGAGCAGTAAAGTGTGCATAAATTCTTGTACAGAACAATACAATGAACAGAATCGAGTACGAAATTGTGCACCAAGCGGGCCTAATAACCACTCATTAATAAATTTTCAAGTTTATGAAGTTTACTATGAAATGAGGGCTTATCAATATAAAAGTTGTATAAGACGGGACAAATATAATTTTATTCCATCGAAGAATATATACATTTCTATAACTATTTTACTGATGACACTTGTAAATCCTGACCAGTAAATTCAACACTGTCCGGTTTATTTTTAGTCTCTTGAGGTGTATTCGCAGTAACAGTTGCAGTTGGGGTATTTGATGAGGATGGCGTGGAATTGGGTGTTGAAATATTTACAGTACTTGTAGGTGCGTTACTGTCCGAGTCTTTGACGAGTTTGGGAATGGGTCTTTTGTTATATATCGGTAATTGTCGCGGTGGCATCCTAGGTCCCATCATTAGATTTCCTGGAATCCTTGGTGGGGGAGCATGCATATAGCCTTCTGGTACCATAAACCTTACATAAGGCGGCATGGGCTGAAATTATAATATAATAATCTTCCAGTTGGCTGTGATAAAGACACTTATAGGTGTACAGGATTCCTTTTAAGCACTGACAAACTTTGGTAGGTGTTAGCTAATGGAATTCTAAAAAAAATGTTTTGAGCATAAGCCAGATCCTTTATTGTTTCAAAGTTATGGCGTCTTAAAGATTTAATTTTATTTGATGAAGCAAAACATAACGAAAGAATGGTTTCCAAAATTATTATATTTGTTCAAAATGTCTACCGTATGCAACCCTCACACAGATAAAGCAAAGATTATATCGCATGATGTATCACATTGGGTAGGTGATCAGTCGCTACTTGAATGCTTTCCAGTAACTGTTGACGGGTGCAAAAATAATTTACGTCATCCCTAGTAAAACACGCTTCATTGGACCGTAATACCGTGCAAGATAGTCACCATTTATCGCTTGTTGCTGAGGAACCCAGTGGCTAAATTTTAATCGTTCCTCTGCATCTTCAGGTATCCAAATATCCAAAGGATGGTTATTTTTCCGACTTAATGCAGTGGAGGCTATGTCGAGTACTAAGCGAAGAATCTGCCAGAATACATTAGTGATGCAGATAATAAAAGCAATGAGTGATTTATTGCAACGGTTCCCGTGTTGGACAATGAACATTATATTTGTTGGATTCCCAGTCACTGTGGCATCTGCGGTAATAAGACAACAGATCGTTTTACTTCTTCAAATATGAAATGAAGCGTGATTGGCAAACATGGTGGAACGACAGCACTCTGTCTAAAAGCAAACAGTGTAGGAGGATTCAGGAACAGGGCAACTTCACACCCTGATTTTATAATGTCTCATTTTTTCAACGAAATTCGTTAACAACAATTGGTAGAATGAGAATTAGACATCATCTAATGGAGTCATATCTTCATAGGATAAATGTTTTGGACCCTCCTCTATGTTCATATGGTGGAGAAATAACATTGAACTATAAAATCTTTAATAAATATAAAAATAAATCTTTCTAAGATTGGTTATTTGCCTCCTTATATCGTTAACCTCTTTTCATTTATTCACCCACAGATTTACAGATCCTGCTCCTTTATACCACAAATTAGAATGTCTCATTAATTTTTAACTCTACTGTACAATAAGTAATCTGGTGATTGAGAAGCCTCTCATCTAAGAGCGACGAAACGCCAAAATCCCTAGCGCAAGAAAAAGAATCACCGCCAACTAATAAGTTTTTGCAGGCTTATAACTTCGTAACTATGACAAATAGACACATGTTTTTTTTTCCATGAAATAAATTATTTATATCTTTAAGACGCTATAACTTTGAAACAAAAGAAAAACGGACCTATGTTCATATAACATTTTTTCCTCAGAATTGCATCAGCTTTCATGTGCCATAGTTTGTCGCAGAGCTAATAAATCACCCTGTATTATTACAAAATCCGAATACCTCATAAATTGGCCATGGTGGAGCAAAATTAGGTGGAATTTGATAGGGTGGCATTGGTCTCCTTTGCTCCTCTAGCAGGTGTCTGTATCTCGGCGGTGAGCGACTATATTTTCTGTGTTCTTTACGACCCGGCGACTTATATCTTTCTCGCATATAAGGCGATCTACTTCGTTTCCTATATGAAGGATCACGATCTCTATAAGGTGACCTACTCCTTCTCTCTTGTGATTTGTTATAACTTCTGTGAGTGGTTTCGCGTTTATACGTCGGCGATCTGCTATATTTCCTCTGTCTGTAATCAGGTGATGGAGTACGGTGTCTTCTTTCTGATTCGTAATGTCTGCTACGATAAGACTCTGGTCTTGGCGACTTCCTTCTGAAACGCGGTTTGTACATTATAAATGTGTAAGTGTACATTTTAAAAGTATACTAGTTTTAGATAGGTCTAATGAGTCTTCTAGGGATTTACAATATTTGTTTACAGTCTGAAATCTGGATTTTATATGGGATGCCGATAGTCCCATCAGAGTCAAATTATGCGATATGCGTGTTCATTACATGCACCGCTACTATTGTCGTCTCGATTTTTGACAATATTCAAATTTTAGTAAACGTAAATTATTCTTCCGAAATAAAGTTAGTGAATTATTTACAAATACAGTTTTAAATTCTACATAAAAATTAATTTTTCATTCCGAATGTATTTTAATTTATTATTCACACGATTATCTTTAAAAGGGAATAACTAAAATAAAGAATGGAAAAGGTTTTGGTCAGCGAAACAAATTTCAACAGATATCAGTACAAATGGTCGTGGATCAGTAAATAGGTAGTATACCTGTATAATTTAGAATATTCTCTGTCACGAGACGATGATCTCCGCCTTTCCTTCGATAAACTTCTGCGTCTGTTTTTCGCACTAGTAGATGGCTCTGTTTCACTATCGTAAGCATCGCTCTTATCAGTTCTATTACTATGTTCACCTACAGTTCTACGAAAAGTGCTATTCGACTTGTTGCGTGAATCTTCCTTCACGCAGGTACCGCTAGTTTGCCCAATTCTATCATTTGATCTGCTTCTCGGACGGCTATAATAATCTCTATTCAAACTCCTTTGGGGCGAATTACTTCTGCTTCTTCTATTTCTAGTTCGGGAATTACTATTTTGGCGCTCCTCAGCCTCGGCCGCCTTCAAAGTGGCTGTAGCAACCACAATTCTCTCGTCGAAATCTAAGTTCACAATGATATCTTCACGATCGAAGATCGGATACTGGCCTTCCCCTATTGAAAATAAACATTAAAATCTTGCTCTTGTTCGAAATTTACTAACTTATATTAATGTAAAAAACATCATAGAAAAAATATTTTGTTCATGTTCGTGTCAAGTTTAAGCATTGAAATCAATTTATAAAAAATAACTTAGGTATCTATACAAACATTTAAATGGTATTTTACTTAAATACAAAAATGTATTAAGTAAAGAGCCTTACTAACTATACAGTGCAAACATGTATTCTTTAATCACATATTTGTAGTAAAAATATATGAAATCGATTGGGTCTTCTTCCATCATCTTCTTCATAGGTGCTCATTCCAAATGTTATATTTCAAAAAAAAAAAAATAACAAAGTTATTCAACTAGATTTACAATTAATGGATGCTTCTTCATTGCTTCACATAGCTTTTTCATAGGTGTCATTGTTCACAAATCAAAAATTTATTATTTATTAAGTAGAAAGTGATCCAAAGTACTTCAGATAAAACAAGATAGTCTAAGGCAAATATATTTAAAATTGATATGCAATTAATAGTGACCAATTTTCATAGGTAAATTAAAACTGTTTTTGTACTCTTGCTGTTATTGCTCTTTTGTAATTATTATCCTGTTTGAAATTCATTTTCATTCTTCGTATCTTCACTGTGACTTCATCAAAACTGATGCTAAAATACATAGATACAAGTTGATGAAATACAAATGAAAGCATATAAAGATTTACCTGTTGCTCACTATCAAATCAGTAAATATTATTATTAACTAAGTTTTCTTTATCAACATATTATCTGTCACAAAAACAATACAATTAAAATGTAAAAAAAAAACATTTTCAAAATCAACAGCTAATGTATTAGTAGCCTCTTTTTTTCAAATCGACTTACTTCAGATATCTTTCTACTGAGGTGATATTTATCTCAGATAATCGCAGTTAAAAAAGACGAATTTGCAAGTTCACAATACTTTGTAATGCATAATGATCGTTAGGTTGTGCTATTGTGGTAGGGGGAGGCGGTAAACTCTCAGATAAAGCTGAAAATGAGTTTGTTAAAAAGAATGGGTTAATTAGAAAAATATCTGTAGTGAGCTGATGTTATCTCAGATTTCTTATAAGAACAATGCTACTATTGACAAAATTAAACAAAAACAAAAAGAATGATTTGTCTCAAATTAAGTTGGGATCCTAATATTTTACCCGGTCTGTGCAAAACTAAAGCTGTAGGATCATCCAAATTACGTAGTAGAGGTTCCGCATTATCTTCGACTAAAGGTACATCTTTTCTTCTAATAGCAACTCTTAGGGTTTTCAGTTCTTTTAAACTTATTTGAGGTAATCTTAACGCAATAGGTCTCTTAGTTTCATTTGTGGGAAGCCGATTCATAGTTATTTGTACAACACTAATTAATGCAACCAAAACACCCACAAAATACTTCTAATGTAAATGATGTAAATCAACACCAACAAACGTGAACACACCAACAAACGTGAACACACCAACCATCAGATACCGATACACTTGCAGCCACAGAACACCAATTAAAGAGAAACGCAACCTCTCTACATTTCGTTGGAAACACGAATGTCATGACAGCGCCCTCATCTCTGACTACGTCCAAACCTGGAGGTACGACTGAATCGTGCTTACGAAATATGGCGCGACATTTAAAAGTTAGATTTACATCTCACATTTAATTTAATAATGCCATGACTACATTTTTAATTCGACTTTTAATCATTTTTGAAAATAAAATTTGTCGTCGAGTCATAATATTCACAGTAAATGAGTAAAAATTATAATTGTTAAATTCAACATTAGGCGGAAATATTGACCAATATGTTTATTTAGCACAAATCACAGACATACCTAAAAAACGTACAAATTCGAAAATAAAAATTAATTCAAAAACAGGATAAGAAACATGTAAGTAGTTATAACTATAATAAAAATTCAAATTCTGTTAAAATTGATGATGACACCTCTTTATTTTGTATTGGTGACAGAGATGGGGTGATGAAATTATTGTCCGAAGAAGAAGAAAGTGTAGCAGAAATGCAATAATGAGTTGAAAACAAGTATTCAAAGATGAATTTTCACAACCTGGTTCTAAAGAAAGTAAATTACCTGTTCATTTTCAGAAGTGGATGATAATCCTACAGTACTAACTTATGAAGAGGGTGCACGAGGGATAGCATCACGATTAAAGTACCTCTTTAGAGAATAATTATAAT